>JAHWFP010024873.1:15071-37605 GCA_023313725.1 Lithobius niger
AAAAAAAAATACAATGACAATGCTTTTTGAGGCTTGTTTATTTTGTATTTAGTTAAATATATCTTTAGGATTAAGGCTGTGCTGAGCACATTTTTTCCTGCCGAGCCGATCCTGAGCCGAACGCTCAAAAATTCCTGGTAAACCGAGCAGAACCGAGCCGATCAGTGCTGCCGATTAATCACTTTTTATTAATCCGTACTTGTTATATACCAAGCAGGCTTTGAGAAACGAAAAAAAATTTTTTCACTAAAATCACCTAGGGTTACCAAAACAATGCTGCGGTTACCAAGTGTAATATGAAAGCGAATGCCCGAAAAAGCATAAAAAAAGTAGTTATCTGCTCGAATTTCTTGCAAATTTAGTTCCTGTATTGAATTCTATGGTTGCCGTTCAACCTTCCTGCAGCACGAACCATGCATCGACCGTAACCATCAACTGGAACTGAATTACCGCGAGAATGAAGCTCGCGCTCAAGGTTTATCGGCCCGAGGATCGCATGCCAAGACTAGACGCAAGCCACGCCGCTCGGCTTGGTTAAATGGAAGTAATTGCTCGGCATACCGAGCATTGCCGATCATGATCTGTTCGGCAAGAATCGGCTCAGCAGCTCGGAATAGGTAGAGCCTTATTTATGATTAAAACGTTTGCCCCTTTCATTCATTTCCATTACTTAGTAATTGCAAAATACTACTCTTCAGTATGTGCTAAAATTGCTTATTTTTGCAAATTTATGCCGGAAATAAATGTAAAAGTAAAACACTCTATTTAAATCTTATTAAGATTAGTTTAGCTAATCTTCCGCTATAGGACCGCTGCGTTCTCTATGCATTATACTGCCAACACAGTATTCGGTTTAGTCGCATCGCTCCAGGCACTGATGTGAGTAACATGCATTGCGCCGCATTGCTACTCTTTTCTGTGGAAAATCCAGCTCAAAACAACTATCTCCAGGCATAACTGGCTCTGCCAAAAAGAGTTCCTGCAGAATCACTCCTAGAGATAATATGCAAGAAATGCAGAATATGCAACTTCGAAGACGTAAGATGCGATATTTGCAATTCGCACAATGATACTTCAATCAAGATTTTACGGACGTTAAAAAAGGCCGCCCAAAAGAAAATTAAAACTTCAGCGCTGTCGATTCTTCTTCCCCTAATCGAAAATGCTCCTAAATCCTCACTTGATACTCGTTTATTGAAAATGAGTGCGGACTTAACTGTACCCCAAGTTTTCCTTTCGAAAGAAACAATTGCTAAAGCTTCATTGCCTACACAGTGCGTTGGCGACAAAGACGACGACTTCGAATGCTGCTCTGTTGCTAACGGATCCTTCCCTGTCTGGAAACTCTACTCTTATCACACAGCAATCTACAGCTTGCTGTTTCCGTAGTGCAAAAATCCTCTCAAGAGCACATCAATGTTTCCATGGACGTGTTTCCATTCTTCTGAAATGGAACACTAATTTAGATTCGAAATTTGAGGCTTTCGGAAAGAAATTCTTCCTTTTTGCTTCCCAGCTTGATGGAAGAAACAAAGAAGGTTATTTCCGAATCCCGACAGAAGGCAGCGCCACCAGTGACACCAATGCTAACCTCCACGATGCGTGCAAGGTTAGACAGACCAAGAGAAAAAAAAGTAATACCGCTACTCCGAAAAAAGATGCGAACACGCAGAAACACAAGTCGAGTAAAAAAGTGAAAGTCGGTGCGAAAATGAACGATTGTGTAAAAGTGAAGGACATTAAAGTGTAACAAAATTCTAAGCCACGGCAGTTTACATACGTTGTAGCACTTTGCTTTTCGCTCTAATTTACCACAAGTTCCATCTTTAAACAGCTGCAGCACCTGTTCTGATTCGGGTAAAAGGACGTGATTGGGCTTAGATGAAAGGTGAATATGTATATTTTCCAACAACCAATTAAAACGATTTATATTAATTAGAAGCTAAGCTACGGCAGTTTAAAGATGGAACTTGTGGTAAAATAGCGCAAAATGCACAGCGTTACACTGTAGAAAAACTATCGTAGCTGAACTCCTAATGGATATTGTAACGTGTGACTTCAAGAAGCCAAACTTGAAGTAGTTAAACCTTATTTAATGCGGAATAATCATGACAAGATTTGGGTTACATTATTACGTTCTTTCTCAATCACAAGAATCAACGGGAAATAGAACACCGGGCTTTGACGCCCTCGACTTATATATGCTCCGGTCGGATCCAGAGCTCCACCGGACAACCAATCAGCTCGTGAGTTCGTTAACCAATCCAGTTCATGGTTACAAAGTGTTCACCAATCGTGGCCAACAATACTTGGCCACGTTCTCCTGCACGTCCGCTCGTGGTTTTGGCGCAAAACCTGAAAGTCCTTGCCGTTGCACAAGTGATTTTGGCGCCAACAAGAGTCAAGCACAACACAACAGCACACAGGTAGGTACGAGGGTGAGCCAATGTCCGTTACACCCCCATACTTCAAGTACTTTTTTGGGATAAAAAAGTCTGGTAAGCACAAGTCCAATGGGAAAATAGGGAAGCACAAGTCAAATTAGGATGCACACACATCAGTTGCAATACAGTGGCTTTGCTTTTTTTTTTTTTTTGTACTCTTCCCCCTTACACAAAATGTCGGCTTAGAGTATCAGCATTGGAATTTTTCTTCCCAGCTTTATGACAAATATCAAATTCATAATCCTGGAGTGCTAGCGACCAACGGAGTAGCCTACCATTTTTTGTACCTTGATTCCTTAACCATACAAGAGGATTGTGATCAGTTAAAATTAAAAATCTTGAGCCTACAATGTAATGTCTGAGTTTATGGATCGCCCACACCACACAGCAACATTCTTTTTCAATTGTACTGTAAGCAAGCTCTCGTGGATAAAATTTCCTTGAAAGAAACAAGACTGGATGCTCATTGCCGTCATTGTCTTCCTGGCACAATATCGCTCCCATACCTCGGTCACTCGCGTCTGTCTGAATCAAAAATCTCTTAGAATAATCCGGTGCATGTAATACCGGTTTCTTAGTGATTGTGGCCTGAAACGCGTGTTCACACGCATCATCCCAATCTACCTTTGTAGGTTCGGATGCTTTCAATTTGTCTGTCAAAGGACTAGCAAGCTGAGCAAAGTTTGGTACGTAATGTTGGTAATAGCCTACTAACCCTAATATTAACATTCTATCTAACTCTACTTCAATGAGTTGTTTTTTTCTTGGTGGGTAATGGTGCAATGTTGCCTGTTTAATTGGTTCACCTGTTAACTCTAAATCAAATTCGATTAAATTTGTTCTCCCTGGAGTTAACGAAAATACCCTTGGTACTTGACTAAATACTTGTTTGAGTTCCTCAATCATTTGTGGGGTCATGGTACCTAAGCTTTTAGCCATGCTAATGACTTCCACTGGACTCAAATACTCAGGAGTTTTCCCTTCCCAGATTGGGGTTTCCTCAAATTCTTCAGGTGCTAATATGACATTTACTGTGTCAATGGCATGGAAGTAAGGCTTTAGCATATTCACATGATAAATTGCTAATTTAGTTTTGGCCTTGTTTAAAGCTATTTGGTAATTTACTTCTCCCAGCTTTTTCACTATCGTAAATGGCCCTTTCCAAAATACCTCAAGTTTGTGTTTCCTGTCAGTTTTGAGTACTAATACCTCATCTCCCTCCTTATACTGCCTATCACGGGCCCCTTTATCATAATACTTTTTTGCTTTGGTTTGAGCTTTAAGTGTTGCCTCTTCTGCTAATGCCCTACTGTTTTGAAACCTATTTAGCAAGTTATACACATGTTCAACTACTGTAACATTTACATCTTCATCCTCCCACCTATCTTTAAGTAACTGTAATGGTCCCCTAATGTTGCTACCATACACTAGTTCCGACGGTGTGAAATTTGTGGTTTCATGCACTGAACTACGAACAGCAAAGCATACTGCTGGCAAACACTGCTCCCAATCATTTGGATTTTCCAAACACAAAGCCCTTAAAATGTCTTTTAAATTCCTGTGAACTCGTTCTACAGAGTTTGACTGAGGCCTATGAGGAGAACTATGCACAATCTCAATCCCACATTTCTCTAGGAAATAAGGTGTCAGTTGTGAAACAAAAATACTGCCTTGGTCTGACTGGATCGTTACCGGAAAGCCTATTCGACAAAAAACTTTTAAAAGTTCATCTACAATTGTTTCAGAGTTAGCCACCTTTAAAGCTACTGCTTCTGGAAATTTTGTCGCGGGGCATAACATTGTTAGAATATACCTGAACCCTTGCTGTGTTGGTTTCATTGGTCCTACCACATCAATTATTAAGCGTTTGAATGGTGTACTTATTATGGGAACCTTTACCAATGGCACTTTAGTTACAACACGAGTTTTACCTATGCGCTGACATGTATCACATTGTTTGACCGCCTGTTCTACTTGTTTACACATCCCAGGCCAGTAAAAGTGCTGCTGAATTCTTGCCAAAGTTTTCTTTTTACCTAGGTGTCCCGACCACCCATTTGAATGAGCCACATCAATTATCTGATTTCTGTACCTAAGTGGAATGACCATCTGTTCAAAAACACAGTCTGTATTGCGCTGTTCCCACTGTCTGTACAATATTCCCTTCCTTACAAAACATTCTGTTGAAGGATTTTTACTCCCCAGAACTGCCTTCCAACACCCTTCTAAGCTCTCATCATTTTTCTGAGCTTCAATTAACTCCACTGTGGATGTCCTAACTAAACTGGTATAATCTGCAGTCAAGGGTGATAGCACACTGCTAATCTTAGCTGCACCATCTACATTTATTTTGGGTTTGGCCCCAGGCTTAGTTAAATCTGGATCGTTACCTACAGATTTTACTTTAACCTTAACTTCAGAAGAATCTGCTAGCCTACTGCTACTTTCCTGCGTTCCCCTAGCCACATTTTCAAGCTCATGTTTTATACCTTCCATTTTATCCTCTTCCCTTAGCCTACCTTCATGAAGTTGTTTGGCCTGTGCCCTAGTAATAACATTACACAATTCTGACTGCTCCTCATCATTCTTGTTCTGAATGTCATGAATTGTTTTGTCAGTTAAAATACAGTCAAAATTTCCTGGAAAATAGGGTGAAACTGCTGCCCTAACTTTTACTTTACCACTTGGGGATCCTATCTCCATAACTGCTACTGGTAATTCTGCTGGAGTGGGGAATAATACTGTACTCAACTGAATGAATTCCCCCGTTAGATTTGCTGGATCTACCAATTTGCTAGCAAAAACATTTAGTGTTGCACCAGTGTCTCTCAAAACTCTTAACTGTTTACTTTCCAAATCATAACCTGCAATTATGTTATGGTCCAATTCAGAAAATGTACGTTTACCACGGGTCATGCATAAATTTACAGAAGCTGTACTACGTTTACTTGGGCAATTTTGACGAGATGAGAAGAATCACCACACTCAAAGCACGATCGTTTAGCCTCAAACTGCTTAGAATTACCATTTGTATTTCTAAAACCATGTAGACCTCCACCTCCATTTGCACTTTGCCCATTACTTGAAACATTTCCATTTTTAGCATTCTGCTGTCCATTCCCATTCCTATCCACATTCCCATTACTACTATTAGCATTATTTGCCTGCCCATGGCTCACTGTTCCATTGTTTGACCCTGGATTTGTGTTACTGTTACTACTATTACCATTATTGCCCTTGTAATAGTTAAATTTCCTATAGTAAGGCCTATTTCCATTTCCCTTGGAATTTTGGTCACTATTACCTTCACTACTATGGTTATTTTGGGTACCACTCTGACGCCTAGCCATCCTTTCATCAGCCAAAGTAGCAACCTGCACTAGATTTTCTAAATCACCTTTATCAACTAACCACAGTTTTAACTCATTTGGTACTTTATCTAAAAACTGTTCAATTAGCATAAGCTGAACCAACTTGTTGAAATCCGTACCACACCTTGTTGTTCTAATCCACTCTGAGTAATATGTTTGGATCATGTATGCAAAATCACTAGAAGATTGCTTTTGAGTTTTACTTGCATTTCGAAATTTGGTATGAAGAGACTCAGATGTAAGCTGAAACCTTTGTAAGAGTTGCTGCTTAACCTTGTTAAAATCATTAAAGTCTACATTAGGTAGCCTAGTTACAACTTCTCTAGCTGTGCCACTCAATAAAGACAATAACCTCAATGACCAAGTATCTTCTGGAAAATTCAATCGTTCACAAATTCGGGTGAAAGTTGTTAAAAAGAGCAAAATATCATCACTTTCTTTAAATGGTTGCATGTGACGTGTCATATCCATTTTGTCTCTAGACTCTGCACCAATATTACTGGGATTTCTAGCATTTTCACTGGGAGTCCTAGCTGCATTAGCTTCAGCTAATTTAATTCTCTCCTCAGCTGCTAATTTCTCCCTTTCGAATTCTAGTCTCTTATTCTCTGCAATTGCTTCCTGTTGAATTTTTTCTTTTTCCAATTCAAATTCTCTTTGCAATTTCTCTTTTTCTAGAAGCATTTTTAATTCAAGCTCTTTCTGAATTTTCTGCGTTTCCCGTTCATGCTCTAGCCTTAATCTTTCCATGTTAACACTAACAGCATTAGCCTCCTTATCACGAGCAATCTGCTCTTTCTGCCGATTTACTTCAGCTTGGAAATCAATGAAATCACTATCGACATCATTTTCGATTAAAGACCCATCTGCAATTTTAGCCTGCAAAACTTTAATAATTGCTCTTCTAGTCGTAACATTTAACTGATACTCTTCAGCCAAAAGCTTTAATGGTTCTAATTCCCCACTTTCAAACATTTGTGAAGCCTAGTAAGGTAGGCAGTTTTTCAACGAGAAGTTTTTTATCATGTGCCTTTTTTAATGCGAGAAGTGTTGTCAGAAATATTGGTAGTTTTAATGCCATGATTAAAAGCGACTGTTATGACAATCTTTATTGTGGAGACATGGCTCCACTGTGGTTTCTCAAATGCAATGGTGGTGGACCAAAACAAGTACGGGGTTGCGAACGGGACCGTGGCAGTCGTGGTGGCGGGTTGTTGATTTTGCATAGGGTGGAGTTACCAGTGGTTCTGATGGAAGTTGAGTCTATGGTTGAGGGTCTGGTCATTACAATGCCCAAATTAAACATTTCATTTATCCTTTGCTATCTACCTGATAGTAGAGTGGACGAAGCGGTGATAAATGTATGCAATTTTATAACAAAATCTTTAAATGTTAAACACTCTAATGTAGTTCTTGGCGACTTCAACCAGTCCACCATTGACTGGGAACTAAATTGTGCTAGTGACCCACACCATAGACTTTTTCTTGATCTTATGGCCCCTTTGGGGCTTACACAGCTTGTTGATAGGCCCACATGTGGGAAAAATATTCTTGATCTGGTTTTTACAGATGATGATCGACTTCTTTTTGATCTGGTTGTGGGACCTCATTTTGGCCGTAGTGATCATTGTGTTATCTCCTTCAAACTAAATATTAGCAACTTAAATGAGTTGGAACCACTGTCGTCAGACACAACCACCCAAAGTAAGATATATTACCTGGGACTTAGGGCTTCACTGCGAACGGTGGAGTGGGATGATCTTATTTTTACAGGTAATCAAAATATTTGCAGTACCTAGAGTTGTTTTTTGGAGATCATAAATAACCATTTAAGGTTCTGTAGAACACCTGCGGAAAAGCCCCGAACTCAAAATCACACTCGTCCCCAATTTTTGATTAAGTTAAGAAATAGAAAACTTAAACTTTGGAAACGATTTAAACTTAACCGTAGTGAAGAGGCCCATATGGAATACAACATTATTAGAAGAAATTATTCAGACTCTGTTGAGGAGTGGCACAAGAAAAGGGAAGAACATGTCATCATGAGAGGAAGCACTTCATCCCTCTTCAAATTCTATCGTAAAAAAACCCAGTCTGTCCGATCCTTACCACCTTTTAATGGCCCAAGCGGCTTCTTGGTTGATAACCTGGAAAAGGCTGAGTTACTAAGTAGTATCTTTGCATCAAATAGCATTTGTGATGATGGTAACCAAAATTCACCATTACCACAGAATCAATATACGCAGAACAGTTGTGAGAAAGTGCTTTTTACACAGTCAGTTGTTCTCTCAGCAATAACAAAACTGAAACCTAGTACTTCACGCGGTCTCGATGGCCTTTCAGCATTCCTACTTAAACAAATAGCAGCCGAAATAAGTTATCCCTTAGCTAAAATCTTTACCTTATCCTTTGATCAAGGACTACTTCCCGAACAGTGGAAAACGGCTATTGTTATACCAGTCTTTAAGAAAGGTTCATCATCAAACCCAGAAAACTACAGACCTATCGCACTTACATGCGTGGTGTGTAAGATTATGGAAGCTATTATTAGAGATACTTTAATGCCTTACTTAACAGAGACATCTATTATAAAACCAGACCAATTTGGGTTTCTACCAGGCCGATCAGCTACACACCAGCTCCTAAGTATGCTTGATCGATGGACTGATGCACTGGATATAGGTGCTAAGAGTGAGAGTGATGTAATATATTTCGATTTCAAGAAAGCTTTTGAATCCCTTGTGCACCGCAAGCTTTTCGCTAAACTGTACGGATGTGGCATTGCTGGTCCTGTTTTAAATTGGTTGTCCGCCTTTCTAAGTAATCGATCTCAGCAGGTTAAAATCGAACATACAGTATCAAAAGGGGTATATGTGCCGAGCGGAGTCCCACAGGGCTCGGTTCTGGGCCCTTTACTTTTCCTAATCTATGTGAATGATCTGTGTGTGACCACTTCGTCACCGTATGGTGCAAAATTCGCAGATGACTTTAAAATCGGAACGGAGATTTTCTCACCTGGTCCCTCGTCCCCACTTCAGGAGGAAGTTTCTAATGTTACCTGCTGGTCTGAAATATGGCAGTTGCCACTTTCTGTCTCAAAATGCCAATCAATTAGATACGGAAGTGGGAACTCTGATTTTTTAATTACCTTTTAAATGGTGGTGCACTTCTCTTCGTCGATGAAATTCGAGATCTGGGTATATGGTTTACCCGAGACCTTAAGTCTTCCCTGCACTGTTCCAAGGTTTCAACTGCGGCCTTTCGACGGCTTGCCATGATCAATAGGTGTTTCACCTCAGGAAATTTCCACACTAAGACTTTGGCATACAAGGTCTTTGTCCGCCCGCTCCTGGAATACGCTACGCCTGTTTGGTCGCCGTACCTCTCCAGAGACATCGATTTGATTGAGTCTGTGCAGAGAAGGTTTACTAAGAGCCTTCCTGGGCTACGCAAGGTAAATCACATCGAACGCCTGACTCGAGCGGGACTAGAGCTCCTTGAACTTAGACGCTTACGCTACGATTTAATTCTAACATATAAGATCTTGCGAAATCTGACCACAGTTGATCTTCCTTTTTTCGATTTGGCCCCTTGTTTACATTTTACGCGTGGACATCCCTGGAAGTTGGCAGTAGGTAGTGCGCGACGTGACTGCAGACAAAATTTCTTTTCAGTTCGCATTGTTCCAATCTGGAATGCACTGTGTGCTAGTACGGTATGTAATGACTGAAGCGGGCTTCAGGCGCGAATTGCTAACTGAGAACCTTGATCGTTTCCTTAAAAGACCAATGTAACTTCTCGCTACTTAATGATTGGTGTGGTTTAACCGGCTCGCAACCCTTCTGTGCTGACCGCTTTGGTGGTGGTAAATTTTTATTATTGTTTTTTATACATCAGGATTGACAATTGGCTTCGCCAAGCTTTGCGATGCATTATTTTATTATAATATATTAAGAAATATTGACAATGATACCTATCGGCATTTCCCTTCACTTGTCCCTCACGTTTGGCGATGCCATCGGGGACCATTGAGTCCCTGGTAGGTCTAACCTTGGTGGTAAGGCATTCGTGACCCCAAACCAAATTCCATCAACCCTTCCTTTAAAGCCGAGCCATTGTCTTCATTTAACTTTTTAACTTTTGTAATTCATAATTCTTAGTTTTATGTTGAATAGCAGTTAGCAAATCTAAGGTCCTTGCCATGCCGATTGCATCTGCAACATATTTTATATTTTATTTTTTATTTTTATTAATAAGTGTTTTTAAGATTGTACATTTGACTAAGGATGTTTTAACCTGCATTTTTATTTCTTTTTCCATCTTTTTATTGTTCCTTTTATTCATGTGAGCTGCTTCTTTAATTTCGGACTGGGTATAAGAGGAGGATGCACTCCCTTCTCAGTCCCATACAGTTTCTTTGCTGTATAAATAATTTATTTATTTATTTATTTTAAAAACAAGTTCGTAATTTTAACGTTAATTGAAAAAAAAAATTTGCCACAATATCACAATCAACGTGTATATGACCTGCTTAACGATCGACGACTCCCTCCTGGACTCTCAGCTGTTGCTTCTCGAGTTCTTCTCCCAGGCACTTCCACTTCCGGGACGCACTTCCGGTTCCGTCTGAAGCGTGTTCGTCGTCGTTTCTTCTCTCAGTGGCCCTGAAGTTTTTCGAGTTTCCCCGCTGCCACTTCGGTGATTTTCTTCTAAAAACCTCCAATTTGGATTCTGGAGATGTTTTAGCGTGATGCCAGTCCAAAATTCCAGCCAATCTTCCAACTTGATCGTTGTGGGATACAATTTTTTCGCTGACCACGTTGCCCTGTTGTAGGGATGAGTCAATAACCGAAACCGAAACCGAATTTTCTGTTTTTACTGAAAACCGAAACCGAAACCGATTCGGATTTTGTGGCGGTTTTTCGTACGGTATTCGAAAAATCAAAAATTTCCTTATTTTTTAAAATAATTATTATCTTCTACGTATGAATGACAACAAAGCTTCTAGTCATTAAAATGAAAATAGAGGAAAATAGTGCCACAGCTATACCCATGGTCTATCACGCGGCTGAAAGTGAAAAAAGAGTGAGTTAGAAGCCAGTATTACAGAGAGAAAAAATAGAAATAGCTAGTTGGGGTGGATGGTGGCAAAAACCGATACCGAAACCGAGGTTTTTTGGTGGTAAAAACCGAAACCGGAACCGAAGTCAAAAAAATGAAACCGACCCATCCCTGTTGCCGCCTTTTTTTTAAGCCTCGTCACAGCCGTTGACTAGCCGCTCGGTTTGCAGTTCCTCGCTCGCCGTCGTCGACCAACTTTCCTGGCTTGACTTCCGCAACTTCTGGCAATTTTTTTTTTTTCTCTCCGAGATCGCCGACCACTTTTTCTTTTGCCGTCCACGTCTGGCTTGAGCTTCGTCCCTGCCGTTGAATCTCCGCACGGTTGCAGTCCCTCGCTTGCCGTCGTTGACCAACTTTTTCCCGGCTTGACGTCTGCTCCTCCGGCAATTCCTTGATCGATCTCCGGTGATACTGCTAGGCTTCGTAGTTTGGGTTTCGTCTGCTGCCACCAACTGTAACGTGTGTTCAATGTAGAAGCCGAACTTGAAGTAGTTAAACCTTATTTAATGCGAAATAATCATGACAAGATTTGGGTTACATTATTACGTTCTTTCTCAATCACAAGAATCAACGGGAAATAGAACACCGGGCTTTGACGCCCTTGACTTATATATGCTACGGTCGGATCCAGAGCTCCACCGGACAACCAATCAGCTCGTGAGTTCGTTAACCAATCCAGTTCATGGTTACAAAGTGTTCACCAATCGTGGCCAACAATACTTGGCCACGTTCTCCTGCACGTCCGCTCGTGGTTTTGGCGCAAAACCTGAAAGTCCTTGCCGTTACACAAGTAATTTTGGCGCCAACAAGAGTCAAGCACAACACAACAGCACACAGGTAGGTACGAGGGTGAGCCAATGTCCGTTACCATATAAATCATTTTAATTACCCTTGTTGGAATTTGTCTAAGCCTAATCACGTCGATTTATCAGAATTAGAACGGGTGGTGCAGCAGTTTAAAGATGGAACGTGATAAAATAGGACGAAAAGCACAACGCTACAACGTAGGTAAACTGCCGTATCTCCAAATTAATATAAGTCGTTTTAATTACTCTTATTGGAAAATATACATCTTCATCTTTCATCTAAGCCTAATCACGTCCATTTACCCGAATTAGAACGGGTACTGCAGCTGTCAGGAATTGTATATGTAACATGCGTTAACGGCCTAAAATAACTAAAATAACAAATTTCGGCAAGGATTAATTTTACCAAAAATATGAATAGAATCAATCTTTTTTGAAGGAAATTTTATTCTAAACATAATTGGTAACCGGTTAATTTTAATCGGATGAACGGTTTAGACGCTAGAAGCAAAAAAAACTGTTTTGTTGTTGTCATTTTGGAAGCCATCTTGAATTCCCCAACGGTGCCAAGGTGGCATCAATATGTTTTGTGCAGACAGTTTTTTTTAGGTTAGGCCAAAAATCAGCATTTGGCAACTATACTAATGCCCCATGATTCCGAAAGGCGAAGGATGTTTCACCGAAATGAAGGAACGTAGATTTCTACGAAAAGAACGAGGATGATTATGAATCCAACTTCATTGTCTATTCATACAGCAGCTTATCATAATAGTCTGAATCTGATGACAACAGCCGTATTCGCTCGCCCCTCCGAAAATTAAGAGACAAATCATCAAAATTTAAGTCCAACACTTTCGATGAAGGACCAGATTTCATTCCATGAGAACATCAAAAAATCCAAATTTTGCAGAGACTTTGTTCCTCCGAAAGAAAATCATGATGTACCACCATATGACACTCTCGCAAACTCCAGTGGTGCCAAGTCTGCTCTCTTCTCCATTACCTCCGAAAAATCAATCAATCATATCGTGCAATAATTAAATTTGCTAAAAGAAATGCCAGAACAATGCATGCCATAAATCTATTAGTTTCTGTATAATTTGAAGAAAAACATATTACGACGTCATCAAAATGGCCGCCATGATATACATATAATCTTGTGTATCTCCAGAACTAATAGATCAATCTTACAGGGTAACCTATAGTTGGAAAGATAATTTACTTTGCTAAAAGAATTGCCAGAGTATTGTATGCCGTCAATCTATCAGTTTTTGTTTAATCTGAAAAAAAACATAGTATAGAATAGGTGTCGGCCAGTAAGCTTAGAGCTTTTTGAAGGCCCAAGCGGCAGACGTTAAGTGGAAGGTACCACTATCAGTTGTTTTTTGCCACATAAGGGAGTAAACCAGAGTACCCAGACAACCAGAGTACAACTGAAGAAACACCCGTACATATACACTTCACCAGGATCGAACCCGGGTCATTAAGAAGCCAGAGATGTACAGCCGGGACCATGATGTGAATCAAATCTGACGCCCCAGTGCTCGCAGCTACCTGTGCACCCATAATACGACAGCTATGTGACATACCAATTCTCGATTATATCAGAAACTAATCCATCAATCTTATTGTGCGAACTATCGTAGGAAAGATAATTTTAATTTGCTAAAGGAAATGCCAGAACAATGCATGTCGTAAATCTATTAGTTTCTGCGTAGTTTTAAGGAAAATATATTACAACGTCATCAAATTGGCCACCATGCATTATACTAAATTTTGTGCATCTCCAGAACTAATAGATCAATCTTAGTGTAACTTATCGTTGGAAAAATAATTTAATTTGCATCGTATGCCGTAAATCTATTAGTTTTTGTTTAATTTGAAGAAAAACATATGGCATCATCAAAATGACCACCACACAATATACCAATCTCGATATAGTATTTCCGGAACTAACAGATCAATCTTATCCTGCGACCTATTGTCGGAAAGAAAATTTAATTTGCCAAGAAATGCAAGGACAATGTAAGCCATGTCTATGTTTTGGTTAATTTGAAGGAAACATTATATACACATAATTATTGGCACTTTTTATATGTAATAAAGTTCGTTTTATTCTCCGTTTTGTTATCTATAATGCATTCACTTGTGCTGTAATTGATAACATAGATAATAACACAGCCTTCAGTACATCGGTGGACTCCTTCCGTGAAACAAGCATGTTTCATAGTTCACCCACCAGAAGGTATCTCCGTGGCAACCAGTCTCAACCTAGGACAATCAAAAAATAAAGTGGAATAGGCTTGCCCAAGTCATACACAAGCCTTCTTCGTACAACAAAACATTGTGACGTACCGTTACCATTAGCAAATTACATCAGCGAAGAAAAAAGCAATGATGCACCTGTGGAAATGATGGAATGTCACAATCCACCAGAAGTAAGGCTAACCATGAATGCAAAGTACTATTCTGGGTAGCCTTCCATTCCCATCAAAGGAACCATGAAGGTTTCAAAGGTAAATGAAGATCACTTCTGCTCCCACTACTAGGAGAGGACGTGAATTCCCATCTATGGTTCACCATACAATGAACATTATAAAAAGTATTCTTAAGAAGATTAATCCGTCACAGACACTTATTTTAAGGCGATCAACCATCGCAAGGTTGCACATAGAAATGGCGGTTTTCAATGATTGGTTGTTGGTTAACCGTCTGTGGCTAGAATGAAAACTTTGTTCAAGCCAGTGTTACAACACCAGGAAGGGGCAGCCAGTATGCTAAAGCCATCACACATTTAGCAAAGTAGGTACACACATGAGGTTAGCAGTAGGCCTTCATCCTCCGCAGAATGAGGCTATCACAATCGGGGTGATGACACGAAAATTCAGATAATGGGTTAAGGGAAGGCAACAGAAATCAGCTGAATTTAAATTCTGGGATGGATGACAACTGCTGCAGTAACGCAGGATCTATACACTTACAAGTGTACCAACAGAAGTACGACATGTCATGTTAAAGGGCAATTACATACATTTTGACATGCATGTTTGACTTTTGGATCACTTACACTATAACTAAACACAAGAATTGCGGTAAGAATACGTTACTTACGTCGATATAACAATTTAATTACTGCATCACCAAAACACGACACAGAGGTCGCCATTGTTTTGCTGGAATGCACAGAAATTAATGCCGACAGATGTCACTTTTCGATTTCGACTCGCAGCCGATTGAGATAGCTGTATTGACTGTGAGGAGCTCGAGCATCTGACGGCCTTAGCTGGTCGGCAGTGTAGTGGCCAGCTAAGGCCGTCAGACGCTTGAGCTCCTCACAGTCAATAGCACTATCACAATCGGCTGCGAGTCGAAATCGAAGAGATCCGTCTGTCGGCATTAATTTCTGCGCGTTCCAGCAAAACAATGGCGACCTCCATGTCGTGTTTTGGTGATGCAGTAATTAAATTGTTATATCGGACGTACGTAACGTATTCTTACCGCAATTCTTGTGTTTAGTTATTGTGTAAGTGATCCAAAAGTCATACATGCATGTCAAAATGGATGTAACTGCCCTTTAAACAGTGACTTTCCTGTACTATTCTGTGTGCCTGTGGAGGCCAATGCTCCAGTGACGCACTGTGAACAATTTGTCACAGCGCAATAATTTACCGTTTCCAAAAGAACAACACAAAACGGCAATAATTATATGTATATTATGTTTCCCTTCACGTTAAACAAAAACGAATGGATTCACTGCGTACATTGTTCAGGCATTTCTTTTAGAAAATTAAATTATCTTTCCAACAATAGGTCACACGATAAGATAGATTTATTAGTTCCGGAGATACTAGAGTTTTGCATATTACATAGCCTCCATTTTGATGACGTCATAAGTTTTCCTTCAAATTTAAATGAAAACTAACAAATTTATGGCGTACATTGTTCTATCATTTCCTATAGAACTTTGCAACGATAGGTCGCAAGATACGGTTGATTCATTAGTTCCGGATATAATAAGAGATTTAGTATATCACGCAGCGGTCATGTTACATTTTCCTTCACATTAAGCAAAAACTAATGGATTTATGCTAATCATTGTTCTGGCATTTCTTTTAGAAAATTAAATTATCTTTCCAACAATAGGCCGGACGATAGAATTGATCAATTAGTTCCGCGGATGAAAGATTTAGTACATCGTGTGGCGGCCATTTTGATGACGTCATCATGGCTATACGTCGTCACTTCCGGAAAGGGCTCCCGACGGATTTCTAAACTACAACGTGCGGCGTACAGCTTCCATGTACAATATGTAGCTTGTTTGTGCAGTGTGTTAAAAACTAGTAACTGAAAAACCAAAATTAGCAGAGGACCCAATTCTCGAAGATTGCAAAAGCATTAAGAAAAGAGCTTCCTCCTTTCACTAGGACAGATTCAATTAGGGTTCGAGACTTTTGCTCAACATAGTATTACGCAGAAGAGATGCCGTTTTAGAATCTTTTTTTTTTGATAGTTTTTAAACCATGTTTTCTAGCCAGCAACTTATACGTGCGTGTGTTTGTGTGGTCATTAGCATGTATATGGTTACTATCAGTTTCGTTTTTAGGGTTCGAGTAATAATAGTCGGGACACATCGCTGAGGAAGCATTTCTTTAAAAAAATTAGTGGTGATGTGGCTGTGATTTTTACAGATTTTTATATTGGTTTCATTCCTTTTTTTTATGCTTTTGTTCCCTTTTAAACTGCTTTCGTTCCGTTTTGTACTGCGCACAGTATAACAAAGAACGGAAGCAAAATAAAAGAGAATGAAAGCAAAGTAAAAAGGAACGAAACCAACATAAAAAAGCTGTAATTTGAGGATTCTTTGCAAATGTTTCCTTTTTTTATTTGTGATTCATCTGGAAAGCCATTAGGCCTAAGTCCCCTTCCCCCTTCCTTATTTTCATTGTCGATGTCTTTGCTTCATTTCGATCGATTTAGTCGAAAATTTGCCATCAGCCAGCCGAATTTATAGTTGGCCGGTGGCTGCCATAAAATTTGTGGCTAGCTGCAATTTAGCCGAAATTTCTGTTAAGCCAGCGAAAAATGACAAAATTACGCGGCTGAGGGGTATAAATAAAACATCTCACCATTCTCCGAATGGCTCCCAAAATAGTATGAAGTATTCACCTGTGACTGTTCCATCTATTAAGACTGTAATGTCTCACCTGATGAATTTTGTCTTTAGGATTTGCCATGTTACAAATTTTTGGTAAAAAGGAAGTGGCGGGCTTTCACACAACCATCGATGTACGAGAAATGAAGTCCAGACCGACACAGCACAAATTTATGTAATACTTAATTAGCATAATTACAATAGCATAAACTAAAGCAAAATTGACAGAAAATTGCGGAAAACTAGACAGATTTTCTTCCCGTTACGAGATTGTACATATCTATTTTGGTGCTTTGAATTTCTGAACTCTTGCAGTATAATGTGTTTACATATTTTCAAAATAGCATAAACTAGTACGGTTGCAGTAACAATCCTGTTAAATTAGTAATTAGTGCTGGGAAGTAGCAAACTGGCCTTAAAGAGATAGTACAAGTTGTGATCAAGAGTTCAATGGTTTGAGTCCCAGTAACATCATCTCAATGAAATAAAAGTCCAGCGAAAAAATTAACCATCTTCTACTTTGAATGTTCCAAATCACTTAATTGTCAATTTTAAGCTCAAATTCAAATAACAAAAATACATTCAGTATTTCTTGAATATTCGATAGGCTAATAGTCCGAGTGATGTTATTTTCGGTCTCTTTTATCTTCTCAGGCTTCCTTTCTTGTACTTGCTTGTTTTACATTGCCACAAGTGCTCAAGTTTTTCAAAATGCGTGGAAACCGTTGGCAACTGTATTAATCGCATAAC
Organism: Lithobius niger; assembly: GCA_023313725.1. NCBI lineage: Eukaryota > Metazoa > Arthropoda > Chilopoda > Lithobiomorpha > Lithobiidae > Lithobius > Lithobius niger. Next base: position 32,716 of record JAHWFP010024873.1, read on the forward strand.
GCCTGCTCAGCGCTGAGCATGCGTACGAGCGCTGAGTAGGTGTCACATGATAAATAGAGTGGGCAATGTAAGAAAGGAAGCCTGAAGAAAAGGTTTGCTGAATTTTACACTATTTTATACGGAAAAGTGGCTTGATGGCCAGACATCCCGGATTCGAGCCAACCTCAGCTAACCTTTGCTTTTTTGGGAAGAGAGGGGCTAAGCTGTCAGGCGCAGGCCGATTTGGGATAGGAAGGGGGGGGGGGTGAATGCTCCTACAGTCTGAGCTGGAGATTTTAAAAAATACAGTGTTGTGTAAAAATGAGTTTTCTTCATGAGGTATTGTCCATTTTTCCCCAAATTAGCTAATGGAAAATGAACATTTTGCCGGACCCAGCCTGGCCGGCTAAAAATGGTTTCTTTTTGCCTAAAACATGCTTAACCTGGTATTTTAGCATTACATTCCTCGAATGTGACGTTTCCCTGGAGGTTTCTTCCGGTTTGTAGACGCCTGCTTGCATATCCCACCGCGCATGCGCGGCGCGGTTCTCCCTTATAAAAGCGACAGCGCGCACGCTATCGGCATTCATTTTACTCTGAATGTGTCAGGCGGTGACTCGAGAGGGGAGGCAGGGCGGTAGTTAGGTTAAGTATGTTTTAGGCAAAAAGAAACCATTTTTAGCCGGCCAGGCTGGGGGGCCGGTAAAATGTTCTTTCTTTATTGCCAAAACAACTTAACCTGGTAATTTTAGCATTACCAGTTGACCTCGTCAAAGTTGGTGGCGGGCACCGCTTGTACGAGCACCCCGGGATGCAAGCAGGCTTTCCCCCATGAATTCTTTATCTGTAAGAGAAAAATTCGCACTTTATTCAGAACATTTTGGGCTTTGACAGGAAATTGGTCTCTTTCGTGGGAATTGGTGGCCCTGAAAAGGACCGTTGTTTGAGGGTCTTGCTTCTGGCTGGGTGGAACTTGCTACTGCTTCGTTCTGAGTGCTTAAGGGGGTTTAACCACGGTTCTGGCTGCGACGATCGGTCCCAGCCGATGTAGTCCGGATTCATCCTTCGTCATGTCTCTTAGGTAGTGAGATGTGAAGGTGGATTGGTGTCGCCACGATGCTGCTGCTAGGATTTCTTCGATTGGGGTGGCGTTGTGGTGGGCCCAAGATGTGAAGATAGCTCTTACTTCGTGCGCCGCTATACTCATGCTCTTGCTCAATCCGTGTTTGTCGTAAGCTGCTTCGATTGTTTTCTTGATCCAGCGTGACACCATGGCGGCTGTTGTTTCGCCGGTTTGGGGGTCCACTGGAAGGAAGAGTTGGTTCCTGCCTCTCCGTATGTCTTCGTGTTGTGTGCGGGCTAGGTAGAAGCGGAGAGCTCTGACTGGGCAGAGGAGACGTTCAGGTTCGTTCCCAGTGAGGTTTGAGAGGACAGGGAATGTTATGGGTTTCGAGGGCACGGATGGTTTTTGAGTTTTGGCTCTGAAGGTCATTCTTGGGAAGAGTGTGACCGATGAGAAGTTCGGGCCGAAGATGCAGTACGCCGAATCTGCAGATAGGGCTTGAATCTCGGAGCATCTTAGACTTGCTGCCAGTGTTACAAAGAAGACAGTTTTGCGGGTCATGAGGTGGAGTGAGCTGTCTTGCATAGGTTCATAGGGGTTCTCCATTAATGATTGTAGGACGATGGAAAGGTCCCGGTCGGTCACGGAACGTCTTGTGGTAGGTCGATCATTTTCGTACGATCGTAGTAAGGCAGAAATTCGGTAGTCCTCCAGTAAGGCGGTGCGACCGGCAGCTTTGAAGACGGAGTTTAATGCGGACCGGTAGACGAGGATGGTGGAGCCTTTGAGTTTGTCGGTGTTGAACAAGTCATCGAAGAAGCTTAGGAGTTTGGGAAGAGAGGGGTTGAGTGGATTTGTACGTTTTGCGATACACCAATGAATCCACTTAGACCAGTGGTTGTCATACATGCGGTTTGTCGATTCTCTGGTTGCTTTGGATGTGATGCGTTCAGCCCTCTTCTTGATGAATGCCAGCCTTTTTGAGGAGTTTGATGATAATAGCCACCCGTGTAAGTTTAGGAGTGGGAGGTTCGGGTGCAGTTTTGTTCCTTTCTGTTGTGACAGAAGATCTGGTAGAAGAGAGAGACTTCTTGGAGTGTCGACTGCTAGGTTTAGGAGGAGCGGGAACCAGGCTGCAGACGGCCAGAGGGGGGGCTATTAAGATGAATAGGCCCTGGCTTACTTCTATTTTCCGAACTACTTGTGGGAGCAGTTAGAAGGGTGGAAATAGGTAGGCGCACAGATTGTGCCATGGGAACGTGAGAGCATCTACTGCTACTGCTGAGTCGTCCGGAATCGGGCTGATGTAGTGGGGAAGTCTGGCATTGTGCCTCGTGGCAAATAGGTCCAGCATTGGTCTGTCCCAGATGTTGAAGAGAGATTCGCAGATGGATTTCTTGAGGCACCATTCGCCTGCTGGTGATTTCTGGCGTGAGAGAGAGTCTGCTATCACATTCCTGTTGCCTGGGATGTGAAGCGGTAGGAGGGTTATGTTGTGTGGGATGCACAGATTGAAGATTTCCGTTGTTAAGTTGTGGAGCGATCTTGATTTCGTTCCGCCTTCTTTCCTGATGTAGGCTAGGGCTGTTGTGTTGTCGGCCTGGATCTGTATGACCTTGTCTTTGATTAGTGGAAGGAAGTGCCGGAGGGCTAGAAGGATTGCACGTAGTTCCAGTCCGTTGATGTGGTCTTTGAGGGTGGCAGGCCACAAGCCCGAGATTTCCTGGTTGTTTAGGTGTGCTCCCCAGCCAGTGCTTGATGCATCCGTGAAGATTTGGAGATCGGATGGAGATTCCTGTTGAGGGACGGATTTCGACAGATTTGTGACGTCGGACCACCAGAGGAGGGATTCGAAGGGGAAGTCCTTGTTGAGCAGGATCTGTCTGTCCAGAATGTTTTGGTTGATTGAGTGGTTGTCTATCCGGTAGTGATGGAATGGTCTTACCATCCACCGCCCGCAAGGGACCAGGTTGGCCATTGCGTCCATCTTTCCGATGAGGGAGTTCAGTTCCCGGGCGGAGAAGCTTGGTTGGAGGCGGAAGAGACGGATGTGATGTAGGAGGTCTTCTATACGTTCTGGAGACGGGGAGATTGATGCCGATCGATCGAAGGTCGAATGTAGCTCATTTGATGCTGGTGAAGGTTCGCCAGGATTGGTTTTAGGACTAGGCTGAAAATCCTTGGGGCTGCACTCAGGCCGAAGGGGAGGCAGCGGAATTCGAAGACTGTCAGGTCGTAGACGAAACGAAAGTAGTGGATGATTGCTGGATGAAGGGGGATGTGAAGGTAAGCGTCTTCCAGATCGATGGTGACTGTCCAGTCGTCCTGCTTGAATGATAGGCGGATGGAGTCTAGGGTCTCCATATTGAAGTGTTCGTTTTGGATGAACTTGTTGAGGGATTTCATGAAGATTAGGCGTAGACCTGATTTCTTTGGGCGGGTGAAGATCGAACTGTAGAATCCCGGGCCTGGGTTGGGGAGTTGACGTACCGCCTTCTTCCGTAGCAACTCCGATACTTCGTGCAACAGGGAAGCTGTCGTTTGGGGCGAGAAGTCCCATGGGGGGGATGGGGACAGCGGCGGTTGGTGTAGGAACGTCGGACGAAAGCCGTGTTTTATTATCGATAGGATTTCCAGGTTGGGGGTTAATTCTTGCCAGGCTGGGAAAAAGTGGCGTAGTCTGGCCCCGACCGGGAGACCAGCGAGGTGCAGGGCGTCATTGTTGATTTTTTCGCTGCATTCTTCTACCCCCGGGGGATGAGATTCGGCTCCTTCAGTCGGGTTAGCGGCGCGCTTCTGTTGGGAGCGTTGGCCGAGGCGGGAGCGAGGAGCGTCGGAACGAAAGGGCTGCTGACTTCGTTGTTGAGGAGGGGCAGTGTCGTCCGGGCAGCTATAGGATGATGCCTTGTTTTTGTGCTAGTCGTCGGCGAGGCGGGGGTTGGCTTGTTTGTTCCTTGAGAACAGGCGGTTCGAGGGCATGGATTGTTTTTGCGGCCTTGGTTTCTTCGAGACGTCAAGATGAGGAGCAAGTGTCGGGATCAGTCCCCGAAAAAGAGTCTCAGACTCGTGGATCGGTTGATTTCTTAGACGATGTCGTGTGAAGAAGTTTAGGTTGTTTGCCAACGACAGGGCGATGTCACAGAGGAGGGTGTTATTGAACAGTGCGCTTGTCGCCCAGTTCATGGCGTGGTAGGTGGCGAAGTTGGCTTTCTGGAAGAGTTGGGAAATAAGGGACGGCAAGTTCTTGAGCTCTTCTGGAGTATTGTCAGACGACAGCTTCTCGCATAGAGCGTTGATGGCAATGTGGAGGACGTCTGCCTGGGAGGCCACCCGCAGGCTTAGCCGTAGACATTTGTCGTTTTCGTACAGCACGAAGGTTTGAATGTCGGCTTTCTTGGTACAGACATCGAAGTGCCGAAGTCCATCTTGATTTCGCTGCAAATGAATTCGCATTCCGGGTAGGTTTCGAAATTACGGGGGTTTGTGGATCCAAAGGATCGGAAGAAGCAGTTCTCTCGGCCAGGGCGTGGCGTGGCGTAGGGGGTTCCGTGTCGAGAAGAAGGGGATCGCCTTTGCCTAGAATGGAGCCTTCGTTGCGGAGTAGACACGTTAAGAGTGTCGTTGACTGACCCAGGAGGCAGCGGGGCTTGGTGTCCTTGTCTCTCGAGGCAAATCCAAGGCCTGTCGTTAGGCCACGGTTGATGACAGGAGCGTCCGGTACCTCGGAGGGCTTGAACAGGAAGCAGTCCGGGACCGTCTGCTCGACAGTCTTTAAAAGAGCTGCGAGCGACAGGGTAGCTTCATGAACCTGGTTTCTCATTGGGACTTGGAGCCTTGCTCTGAGGAAG
>JAHWFP010024873.1:47605-87981 GCA_023313725.1 Lithobius niger
TTTGGCAACTCCATATTTTCGTAGTCATTAGATTACCTAAAATAACACGGGTGATGTGACGACAGTGTGTCGTCCGACTTGCGCTTGGGTGCCGTGGCCGGGAGGGGGGCCTGCCTGTGCCCTTCGTGGGTTGAGGTGGATGCGACCCAGTCCTGGGTGCGGGTCTTCCGTACCAATGATGGCAGGAGGGAGGTGGCGGACAGTGTCATGTACGATCTCCCGTACGACACTGCGGCTGACGCTGAGGCCTATCCGGGAGGAGTTGGACGACAGGTCGAGCGGCGAGTTTCGGTTCGGAGAATGGACGAGTGTCGCACGGTGGAGGTTGCGCTTAGCGGCCCGGTAGGAGTCTTTGGCGGTTTGAAGGTAGTGCCGGAGCGATGACAGGTCCAACGGGGCGGGAGGCGGCGTGCGCAGGCCCGGGAGGAGTGGAGAGTCAGGCGACGCGACATCAGGATCAGGCGTGACATCGGCAGGTGTCGTGCGGGTAGGAGCGGGAGCGGCGAGGTCGAGGGCGGATGCCCAACGGCTGCCAAGATCGAAGTGAGCAAGAGCACGAGGATGAGCGTCGGACGAAGAATGGGCTTTCGAAGCGTTGGCCATCTTCGGCGAAGAATCCAATTTTCCAAACAACAGTCGGGGAACCGGGGAGCGAGGTGGCGTGGAGACACCTCTGGAGGAAAATGAATGCCAATAGCGTGCGCGCTGTCGCTTTTATAAGGGAGGACCGCGCCGCGCATGCGTGGTGGGATATGCAAGCAGGCGTCTACAAACCGGAAGAAACCTCTAGGGGAACATCACACACGAGGAATGTAATGCTAAAATCACTAGGTTAAGTTGTTTTGGCAATAAAGAAAAGTAATTTTCAGCAGATTCCTTTGGCTTCCAGTCATTTGTCGACTTGAAAACACGCAAGATTTATTTTTAATGAAATTTAGGCTATATTTTAAATTGTTTCAGTCTATAGTTGGTAAAAATAAATTTACGGCTTGTTCCAGCTTTCCACTTCTACTTTTTCACTTGAAATGTTCAATTTTACGCGCTCGTTCACGTTTTCACATGAAAATGTATTTTTACAGGGTTCAGACAATGTTTTAATTCTTAATTTCCCTGACATTTCCACGTTTTCCAGGTACAACCAATGGCAATTTCCAGGTATTTACAAGATGTTTAGTTAGGGAAACAGGCAGTAGCTAATGCTTTACTAAAATATCCAATATCCCCGAAAATAGCCGTTTACAGACAAGTAGTTCAGAAGGGACTAATCACTTTTTCATCACAGATATTAGCACTAGCACAAGATTTGTTTAATTTTATATCTAAAATACTTGAACATTAAAATGTTCGTTACTAGCCAAGGATTCTGATCTGTTGATTCAACGGAACTTACAGATCACACACAAGGCATTTTAAAAATTTCCCCGTCTTTCCCCAATTAAAAAAAAATAGTTTTCTCTGAAATTTCCCTGGTATAGTGGCTACGTTTTCAGTTTCCCAGAGATTTCCAGGTTTTGTCTGAACTCTGTTTTAACGTGTTTGTAAATGTATTTTTTTAACCGAATAGTACAGAACAAATTGAGTACCAAACTTGCAATAACTGATTCGTGGAGGAGAAGAGACGTATAATTACCATCTGCACCCCCCCCCTCCCACCCAATAATTTCTTGGAACGGCCCTGCCAGCAGTATTGCCTCTTGATCATGTCGATGTTGCAAAATCGGAAAAATTAACGCTAAAGTCAAAACGTAGCACTTTGTTTAGTTGCTTTGGCGAATTTTCGATGAACTTCTTATTAAATGATGGAAAAAAATTTAATAATAGCAACGTTCATTTTCATCAGGCTTCGTTTACATCTTGTCGAACTCGTATTGGCTTGGAAATTTCCACGCCAATACGAGTTCAACAAGATGTAAACAGAGTTCCTACTACGACTATAATGAAGCCTGATGAAGATGAATGTTGTTATTAATAAATTTTTACCATCATTTAATAAGACGTTCATCGAAAATTCACCAAAGCAACTGAACAAAGTGCTACGTTTTGACTTTAGCGTTAATTTTTCCGATTTTTCAGCATGTCAAGCATTAGTAAAAGTAAAAACCTCCATCGCATTTTCATCATGTCGATGGTGGCATGTAAAACTCAGATGAATATCTGATCAGGGTTACCTTGCAAAAGTGTTCCTCTCTCTTTCTGGTACTACGGCAATGAAAAAATCTGTCATTTAAGAGGGCCCACATGTCAAAAACTCCGCCATGTAAAAATTCCACTTCGTGAAAATTTTGCTGCATGCATTAATTGTTTGCATTGTTTTGTGTCATTGTTAAGTCCTGTTCATAATAAGCTGAAACCTGTTCGTTGCATTTAAGCGTACAAATACGTAGTACGACACTTAAAAGAGTACAAAGATTAATTTTAAAATGTTTGTAGGCGTATTTTGTCTTAGTTTTTTTTGGTAGGCTACACTTTTGTTAACATTTTGAAAAAAAAAAGCCATCTACTCGCTTGGTTTTGCTAATAATCTCCTGTTAAACAAGGTACATTTTTACTTTTTACAGTACTAGGATTCATCGTGTTTTATACCCAGTAGTAAAAACATTGAGCCAAAACACATTCTTATACAGCATTTAATGTTTTTTTAGTAATTGCTGCTTAAAATAATTCACTGATTTTCTAGAAAGCACCACTATAGCATCAGGGAACTGCAGTGAAGCCCAGTGTGTGGTCATCACAATAAAAAAAAATCCTTTTATGGACTACACATTAGCCTTAGTAGCTGCATCAAAGACGAGTAAAATTAAAGAAAAATTTGTGAAATTGCACTGGCTCACTAAAAAAAAATAACTTGGCTTCAAGTAAGATATCACAACACACCAAAACATTCAGAAGTTAACCACCTTAAATGTCATAAACACAATGTTGCAGCACACATTCATTATGATGCTGTAAAAAATTACCTACGTCGTACTACAAAATAATAAAATCAGTTGCCTTGAAGATTTCTTTAAGTCTTCTAGTTGCAGTTTTATTTCTCTTCAGTGACTTGTTTTTTTTTTACCATCTTTGTTACTTTTAAGAGTTTCATTTTTACTATTGAACTTTTCAACAATCGTTGAAACTAATAGCTTAGGAAAATCCACCACTTATAATTTTAGCCTTTTGCAGACCACAATAATACCAGTATTGTAACAACGGTTGGTTTTGGTACTGTTGCATTTTTTCTACTACAACATACTGTTGAGAATTGGCCTACTTGTTCACAAGTTACTGTTTCTTAATCAGTAACTTATGTTTTAAGAATATTGTCTGTTACCGGCAAAAACAATCCAGCGGACTACATGTAACTATGAAGCCTGAAGAACATAGGAAACAGTGTGTTTTTAAGTCGTCTAAAATTGAAATTTGGAAAAAAATATGAACATATGGTTTACTTTTCTGGATAAAATGTGTTCAATTCAAGAGTATGAATCCAAAATTTTTTCCAAAAACTTTTAGCTTTCATCCGGTGTAGTACCTATTTGCACATTCTGCTACACTGAAAATAAGGCCCCAATTTTTTTGGATTCACAATTGGATTTTGCATCTTGAAAAGTGGTCATATTTTTACTTTTTAAACTTGATAAAAATTGATTGTTGTGTATAACTCTGTACACACTGTTACGAAATAAACATTAAAAGACTTTTGTATTTTAAATTTTTTATAGGCTACCCTGTGTGCATACATCACTCTGAAATAAACTTTGAAAAAATACAAAATCACAATAAAATATATCCACCACCAGTCCACCATAAATGGAGTCCTGTAATTTGAAACCCATTAAAACTTTTTGTAAATTATTTAGAATATACATAAACACTTAAAATTGCAGTACCACACTGTGGACATGAAAGTGCCTCGCCTTTAATATTATAACCTGTACCCGGTTTTTCACCTTTAACCGCTAAACAGATTTCATTTGTTTCCCTTACCAGGAACCAAAAAAAAACCCCAAAGAGACAAAAAACATTAACGGGTTGCTTGGCAAGAGAACAACATGTGTTTAACTATTTGTTATCGATTATCTGCGCTGGTTAGGTGTCTGACTATGGACACCTCTTCGACCAACTTTCAAGGTAAGACGGCTGGGGAAAAAGAAAAGGGGAAGCTAGTGCAAAGAGTAAATTTTCTTATTAAATAAATGTTTTAGGGTCCTTAGCACAAGATCTGCTTTAAAACTATGAATGAAATGGTTTTTTCTTAAAATTCTGTCTGATAAAGAGCAATTCTATGTTTCTTGCCAAAAATCATGACTTTCCTGTTGTTCCTTTCTTTCTGCAACTATTAGCCAGAATGCTATCAATTTTTAAAGACGCGTTCAAATTGCAGTTATGCGAGACCCCTGTTAGTTTTAAGATCTTTAAACTTTAGTTATAGCGACTGATTTACTGGCAGCGCGACACTAGCAATTTTACTTTATTATGTACAGAAAGTAAATCCACAAAAAAACGTAATAATAAAATTAAAAGATGTTGTCCATGGAAATGTATAGGGTGTCAGTCTTACCTTAAAGCAGCAGACCAAATTTATACAGAAATGCAAAACAAAGCATAAAACAAATGTAACGAAGCGAAAAGAGAATTCTAACACCTTGGCTTATGCACATCAGCACCTCTAGACAAAATAGAAACATGTAGATTTCCTTTTTTTTTTTTTTTTTTTTTAGAAACCAGCTCCACAACAAAACACGAACTTGAAAATGTGAAATCAACTCCTTGGTTGTCACTGATCTTTCAGGTTTGTAAAATGTATTCTACCAATGAGGTCTCATTGAGACGATTAAAATGGTATAACTGAATGAAAAGAAATCAGTACAAATTGACAAAAGCTGTAATTCTCTGGAAATATGCCCATAGCACCTTTCATTGTCAGCAACAACGTTGCGTTGATTCTGCTACTGGTGTAACACCGCTACAGAGTTTATTTTAGGTCGGCTCGAAATCACCACAACAAAATTGAAATCACGGCTACTTTAATAGTTGAAGTTTTCACTTATCAAAAAGAGTCACATGTCATGCTTATTCTGCTCGAGTTCATGTCGTGTCTTTTAATTAGCGGTTGAAGACCACTGATGCACAATGACATGTAATTTCTGTGATAATGTTAGGCACAATTATGCGGTGTTTCTATACAGTTTTTCCGTGACGGATATGGCAGATTTGTAGAAGAGATCACATTGTCCATAATGTTAAAAAATTAACAAAAACCCAAATGTGCACCACACAGCCTGGATAAACAGTGTTGATTGGCGCAGCACTAGTCCACCTGAACAATGCGTCGGTGATATAAGTCATAACTCCTCCCGAAATTTTTTTCTGGTGGCTGGTCGTCAACTATAGGGATGTTTTTAAAGTCAGCGGCTTGTGACTCGCTTGCAAGCGGAAACGCTGCGTGTTTGTTATTTCAATGGGAAAGCATTCCCCGCGGCCAAGCGACTCGCAAGCCGCTGACTTTAAAAACATCCCTTATGCTGGCCTGTTTATCATATAAAAGAAATTACCCTTTTGTGTTTCATGTTCGAATAAAGCTAGTTTGTGGGCAAATGTGCGCAGTATTTGTAACAATCTGACATTTTGCCACATTTACCAAACTTTGTGAAAAAAAATAAGTGGATGTATCTGGCTTAAGTTAGCGCTTGTTTACCTACAACATCAAGGGTATTTTTAAAACAGTTCTAGATAAAATCTTGTGCAATTTGTGATTTCACAACGCTTTCACGTCCTTGCGGATATACAAATTCAACAGCCGTAAGAAAGAAAAGGACGAGCTACGCCATGGAGTTGATTTCACTTACGTAGTTTAGCACCAATCTATAGTGGAGTAAATGTGCAAAACCCAAGAGGTTCAGAATTCCCTTAATGAACAAAAACGAATGTATACACACACATCCATACTATAGTCAAAGGTACATAATGCAACTCGTAACCCATTTTTTAACGTAGAGTTAAACATAAGTTTACCGTAACACCTTAGGCCTAGTGCAGGAAACTTTGCTTAGTTTGTATCCTTTTTCACAAGATATCCACTTATGATAACTTAGTGATCATTTCTTACAAGGGTATTATTACAATTGAAATACCAGCATCGGAAATCAATGTGAAAACACTTTCCACGTAGGTACATACTGCCGTTAAGAGTGTTCAAAAAAATGTTGGACGGCGTCAGCTTTAAAGTTCATTAGTCGAATAAAAAGGTCGCCGTTCGTACAGTGATTGTTGGCGACTACCAAGTTGCAACGTCGGCAGCGTCAACTTTCATAATTGTTCGTATTACTCATTAACACATTACCAAAATCCTTCAGCATCCAAGTCATTACATTTCTTGCATCACTTTACCAGAAAATCCATCCAAGTTCAGCTATTCAAAATTGTTCGCGATTAACATTACCATAAGTCCTTCAACACATGTTGTCTATCTGCTTATTCTTCTCTTTATTCTTGGTTATCTTCACAATTTCATGACATGATTATTTTAAAAACTACACATTTATTGATTAATGGGATGACAGTGCGAAAATGAAAGGGTAATACAGGGCAATTTACACTTGAATAGAACACTATGCCTTTTTCAACATCTGAGTGTACAAAAAGAATGTAAACCACTGCATACAACATCAGTTTATACCATTTTACAAAAGAATTGGATATAATTTTTTGGTAAATTGGCAGGACAGAATGTGACGGTGCCAAGTCCATGGCTAAAAAGGTTTCCCCTCTCCCCCGGAGATTACCGCATCCAATCATCAAGCCTAGCCTTATAGCTTCGCAGCGAAGGGGCAGAGACGATGTTTCGGTAAAGAATTCCAGAACTGAACGACGTGGTTCATGAAAAAACAATTTTGTCGACAGAGTGAGTCTGGAATAAGTTTTCAAGCTTGAGGGAGTGGACACAATTAGTTATTAATGCTCGTGAAGAACGAGGACGACATGATGTCGAGGCAACCACGGCATTTGATAGTCAAGAACAAGGTCTCCTTTACGGAACCTGTCTCAAAGAATGACAAGCCGTCAGAGACGATCACTTTCTCGCTACTAGACGGTGCTCTCAAGTCTGAACAGAATGAGAGTTTAAAATTAACTGCATCTTCAGATCAGGTACGTACCCTAGCTGGAAAATTTTGATATTCAGTTGGGGCCTTTTCCAGGCCTTGAAAAGTATGGAATTCTGACAGATGGTCAATATCAGGCTAGAAAGGCATGGAAGCATCCAGAACAATAATGTTCAAGGAATACTTCGAAACTTAATGTTAAAAAAAAATGGTTCGTTGCCGTAAATCTACTCAATGTTTTCATTCAGTAAACACTGTTGGTTTACATTATGTCAGTTAAAAAAAAAAAAAAAAGAAGAAAAAAATGTGTGGAACCAAAGACAATCTGTCCCATAGGGTAGGCTACATATCTGTCAGTGTTTGCTCAATTTCATCGAACGTTCAGGCTGCTAGCATCAACAAGTAAAATAAAAAAGACTGTCAAAATGGAATACGGAGCCTGGAAAATGCTGGAAAAGACCTGGAATTTGGTTGATTGAGATGACACCGTACGAATTTGGTTATATTTGGCTTTTAGGGCTGAATGTTTTGTCCTTTACAAAATAAAGGATCAATTTGCTAGGCAGTCACTCTGTTTTATATCGAGTGACAAGCATTGGTTAAAACCAACATCTTGAATACCTTTCACGTCATAAGATGATGTATGCAATGGTCTCGGTTCTTTTTGTATTTAAGTGTGTACAAAATTACCCATTATACACTTGCATTTAATATACAAGTGTAAATTGTATTATTTGCCCTTAACCTCTTACAATATGAATGATGGTGAATAAATAATTTACAAATTGCATTACAAATAAAAGCACTCCAGTTAAAGAAAAATGATAAATTAGTCCTTACAAGTCCCCTACTTGTTACCACGGTAATTTAGTAATACCCTGAAAACAGTTATAGCTTGTGAAATCTTGAGCTGTGTAAAAAAAAAAAAAACACATTCTATACGAAGAAAACTGTATTTAAGTACTGGTTTCCGGTAATAAACATAGAGCGCAACTACTTGAATGTTCAGTTTCCTTATTTACACACGATAGACCAATTAAAGGACAAAATATTAATGTAATAACTACGTAATAACTCAAAAACATCTATCGCAGAAGTTAAAGGCACATAAATCCCTCCGTTCTGGCCGCTTTACTCTGCGTCACCTACGCTAAAATATAGTTCAAACGACCGCAGCACGCATCGCTCTACGACACTAGTTAAACTCATTTCGGGGCCGCTGCAACGTGACACATCGTACGACCAAGTCGCAAACATGAGCGAAGGATTAATTATCCTTCCTCCAGGGCCGCGGCTTGCCAGCGATGTGGCGGGAGTTAAATACCGCTCGGACCGAGCCGTTTAAAACATCCACGCGCCACTACTGACATCTGCATCGTACCCTTAGACCAGCAAATGAACGGTAAATCAGTTTATATAAAACTATTTCCGGTAATGTATCGAGTGAAACTGTTAAAATACACCAGAGGGAGTTATGTGCCTTTAATAGAAACTTGAAATACCTAATTTATCGAGCACCAGTAATCACAATTTTAGTCTCAGGGATGCCACTGCGAGTTTGCCATTACAGTACACACACATCACTTATGAACAACATCACTTTACATCATCACCATTTTATCACATGGTTCTTCAACTCAGCACGTAAATCAGTATGTTTATTTTACACTGTACACAAGCTGCAGTATATTCTGTATTTTATTGGCGTACCGAATATTAAATTGGATAGGCTAAATACCGAATGTATAACTGAATATTTAAGCTGCCGCACGGTATCTAACAATTATTCAGTACCAAACGATTTGGCCAGACCGCAAATTTAGATGAGCTGCTAGATCAAACGACCTACATTAAAAAAAAAAAGAGTTGCATAAATTTGAGCAATGTTGAAACCATTTGCAGGACAGTGTGGTTTAAAAACAACATCTACATGACTGGGTGAATACTAAATCCCACGGCGCATAGCAAACTTTGTGAGGGGGCCACGGGGATCACGAGCAAAACGAGAAGCGATAGCCCAGTGAACAGCATCTTTGTCAGGAGTTATATGGGCCACCCACTTAAAGGGTTAATGGAATCCCTCTACGTGACCTCGAATTACCACATAAAGAAATTACCTGTTTCCTTTTGAAGTGGTCACACTTTTTTCCTCCTTAACACGGTGCCAAATGCCAATGAGGTATTTCACTGAACAAAACAAGCTATAGTCGAAGCTTGATTACCCGAACCTCAATTGCCATCAGTTATCTTAACACCCCGTTTCAAGAATAGTTCACAATAGAATAAGTTTTCGAACAAGAACAAAAAATTGATGTTGTTCTAAGTATTAACTCTGTTATGGAATCAATATATCTAAAATCTTTTTGTAAACCGCTTACATGGTCTTCAACCCCAAACAGAAAAAACTTTCATATAAAAATGACATTACTAAATTTTGCATATACCGTAAATTCAATTATCCGAAAATTTGGTTATTCAAAAATCACTCGGCCGTACATATGACCCCCCCTCCCTCGGCCATAAATATGACCAGTCCCCTAGTCTCAATTAGTAAGATAATCAAGCATCAGCTATAATTCTATTGGCATAAATGACCTGATGGTATATTTATAGCACAGTGCAATTTTTTTTTAACCAACAACTCAAAATTCCCCACTTCTTCACAAATTTTGTCATATTTCCACGCGGTGGCATCCCTGCAGTTTATACGCTGTCAATGAAGGATTATAAGAAACACAGGCCATCTGAACCCGGACGACAATACAAGTAACATATTTTGGGTGATTTCTAACTGTATTTATCACAATTAACTAATGTAGACATTTTTTTCACACAATGATGGTGATAGTTCTGATGAACGGTGCAACCCTAACCTTTACAAGTGCGTACTACCTCAGTTGTCCCCAGTTTAAAAAATTCAATAAAAATTAAAAATAGTCCCCAACTTGGCCCAGCCAATAGCTTAAAACTTTGACTGCTTGTATGCAAATGTACAATTTTCGTATGGCAGGATTTGATCAGAGCAATAAAGGCATTGTTGGTAATGAAGACGTCACAACCTTAATAGTAAATCAGTTGCCACAATTCCATGGTAAGGCACACGGAGTCTTCTTTCATCGTCTTAACGTTTTTTTGATTTTTTCCGTTTTCTACGTTTTCCCGATCCTGTTAGGTCGGGGTCGAGAATGGAAGAATTGCTCACAGGAATTACATCACTATTATCATCCTCGTCTTCTGCACCATTTTCAGCTGTTCTTTCGTTATTTGCATTGTCACTTTTCAGCTCGAAAGGTACAATTTCTTCGTTAATAGCTTCGATCGTTTCAATATCTGTCACACCTTCATTTTTACTATTTCTTGTTGCAGGGCTTTCCAAACCCACGTTTATGTCTGCTTCAGTTTCATCTGCTTCAAGGAGTCTTGGAGGCCGGCCGTCTGTACTATCCGATATCTTATTGATTTTAGCAATCACCAATTGGGCTTTTAAGGCATCTTCTTCTAAAGATTTCAACCTTGCCGCTCTCCACGCTGCACGCTTTTCGGCTTGTAGAACCCTTTCTTCAGCCGGTGAAAGCTTTTTTCCCTCTTCGGAAATGTTGATACCTTCTTGTTTTAAGCGCTCTTGCTGCCGTCGCTCAGCCTTCGCCGTTTTCACGCTGGCTGAACTCCTACAACTAGAAGGAGAACTGTCACCAGCAGTTTCATCAACATCCTCTTCGTCATCAACTTGTTGACAAGGCAACTGACCAGACTTTAATTCATTTTGAGCCATACGTGCTAACTTGTGATCTTCTGCACGTTTCATGAAAGCTTTCCGTTCTTCTTCAAACAGCTTTTTCCTCTGACTAAATGTCATTTTTTCCGGGCTGGCCGCTCCAATTTGCGACGGAACATTTCCAACTTTTTGTGTTGGTGTTTTCGCTGAAGGATACCTTGATTTTGCAATGCAATCAGGAACTTCATCAACACTAATATTGACATCGGTGGTGTCGGGTGTTTGGCATGACTCTGCTGGACCAGGAATCGGAGAGGAGGACGGCGTAAACACTTCACTGGACTCCTCGAGTGATAACTTCTTATCACAAACGGGAGTGCTTGTCTGAGGAGTTTCAACTGAATGTTTAGACATGAAAACAGTTATTGTTTTGGTTACAGGTTTCTGCCCTTCTTCATTAGGCGTGGCACTAACAAGATGCTCTGCTGCTTTCACAACTTCCAAGACCTTTTCCTCGACAGATTTTTCACTCTTCTTTCCAACTGAATGATTCTGGTCCATTTTCTTTTTCTCCTCCTGTTCCCATTCGGCTGTCTCCTTGATCATGTCTTGCTCCTGTTTGATAATAGGCGTGTCTTCGTCGTCACGATCAATGGAAGATACTGACTGCGAAGCCACTTTACCAAGCCGGTCTCCAAGATTAAGTCGTGACACTTCATCAGGATCGTAGCCATCACACAGAAGGATCTTTATTTTTTCCCCAGCATTTCGTAATGCAGACACGGCTTCTTGGTGACTTGCTCCCAGAAGACTAATGTTATTAACCTCAATTATTCTCAACCCTACTTTGAGACGATTATCGCGAGCAGCAGCACCGCCAGGATTAATCTTCGACACAAACACTCCTTCGTCACTTTTGTCCAACGGATTGCCAGGGTGTCCTCTTACGCCCCCTTTTATGTTCATTCCCAACTTTTCACCAGGTAATTTCTCTATCAAGACTTCCTTCATGCCTACAGGTGACGGCTCATGTCTGACCAGCAACTTCACTTCTGGCAGTGGCTCCATTAGAGCTGCAACTGCTTCTTGATGTGTAGCTTTGCTAATGTCCTTTCCATTGACTTTTAGAATGCGATCCCCGATATTAAGTTTATTTGTCCTAGCTGCTGAGCCTTCTGGTACGATCTTGGATACAAAGATACCTGGCTCATCCATGCCAAAAGGGTGAGAAGAATGATCAATACCCCCTATGATACCCAATCCTAGGGCACCAGCTGCTTTGATCAAGGTTATCTCTGATTGTTCGTATACTGGAGGAGACACACTCGCTGATTGTGTAGTGACCGTTTCGTCAGGATGACTTGGTAAACCATCTTGGGAATGCTGTTGATGCTGCGACGGCGATTCAACGTTAGAAAAAGTAAAGATTTGGGCATGTTGAGCTTGGGGCAGTTTTTCGGTTGCTACCAAAGTTGACGCTGTGGCGGTAGTAACAGGTGGGCGGAATGTTGAAAAGGTCGGCTTTGACGTGGGAGGTAATCCAACGGTGTTCGCTGCATCGTGCTTAAACGTAGAAAATGAATTTTGGTGTGGTGACAATGCAACCACCTGAGATGATGTACCACCACTTGCATAGGGTTCATTGCGTAGGCCAGGTAACTTGGTGTATATCGAGTACGGCGGTTGTGGTGAAGAACGTGGGCTGGAATCACTTGTTGCAGATGAGCGATACCCTGAATAGTTAGGCCTATTGGCCATATAGGAACCAGTGGAATACAAACTGGTGTAAGGACGTGGTAGACCATACAACTTAGGCTTATTTTGTTGTGCTGTTTCGTCAGCACTAGTATCCAACCCATCAATAGTCCGTTCTTTCAGAACTAAATGGTCTCGATGAACTATCATCCGCACATAGCGATCCGTTCCAGTCAGCATGGCAACTGCTTGATCATGCCGAGCACTTTCCATATCCACACTGTTTATTGAGATAACCTTATCCCCAACTTTTAACTTTCCGTCTTTCTCAGCTGCACCACCTTCTGCAATTCGTGAAACATATATTGCATCACTCCCATCTTTAAATGGCGAGCCACCTCTACCACCAGCAATACTAAATCCCAAACCACTTGGATCTCTTATTAAAACAGTACTTATAACTTCGGTTTTCATTTCCATTTCAGGTTCTGGTGTGACAGCCGTCTCGGGTGTCTGGAGTCCAGGGGAGCGAGACCGCATATCAGAGACTTGCAACGAAATCTTGGGCGACTCGGTTCTTGGAGGAGTCAGCAAAGCATTAGAAGCAGCAATCTCGGCTGGAAGTGGCGGAGTTACACGCTGCTCAGTCTTATTCAATGGCTTCGGAATTTCTCTTGCAATCTCCATTATCAGGTTTTTCCCAGCATTCTTTAAAACGTCCACAGCTTCGTAATGATCTGTACCATCAACAGAAACTCCATTCACAACAAGAAGTCTATCACCCACCCGAAGTCCAGATTGTTCTGCTGGACCACCATCTGTGACACGTGAAATAAAAACTCCATCGTCATCTCCTCTGTAGGGCGTTGAGCCTTTCCCACCTGCAATGCTAAGGCCTAGTCCAGTAGGCTTGCGAGCCACATGAATTTCTAGCCGTTCTTCTACCATTTCTATTGGAAGAGGACTGTTTTCACCTTCACTATCTGTCTCGGGATGTGTCAGTGGAGGCGATGGTGGTGGCGGGGGCAACAATTCATCGTCGTCAACTTTGTTCGTCAATGACTGGGTAAGAATTGGCTCAACTCTGCGTGGTACAATGTCTTCATTACTATTATCGTTGTTCCTCTCACTGTCCTTGTTTTCCAATTCTCTCCTAGCTAATGATGTTCTTGAAGTATCTGTCTCGTCAATACTTTCACGAAGAGGTTGCTGCTGTTGCGGTTTGTATGCACTGCTAGAACTAGAAGTATTGGCGCTACTCACGGGCTCTTGACGCATCAATGCAGGAGAATTTAGTTTGTTACCATGTGTTTCTTTGTCTACCGACTCATGTTGCACTGCTTTTCCATCGTCTTCTGCTTGCAAGACAGGTTCCCTCTGGGGTCTAAATGGCCCAACATGGTTTTTATCCTTATCATTTCCATACGATGCAACATGTCCATCAATATTTTTGGCATCGGCAATAATCTTCTGTCTTATCTTAAGTTCACGAGGATGAGGCGTGCTTTGACGGATAAAATGCGACTCTCTATTCTCATCATCCACCTCATCGCCTTCTGTCGTGGCAAATTTCACAGATGGATTTCTGTCGGGATTTTTCAGTTCCCAACTTGCCCGCTTCTCTTGTTCCACTGAATCACGTAGTAAACTTTCCGCGCTTGCCGTGTGGTATTCCTGCTGTGGTAATAAGAAACAAGTTAAGATCTTTGCACCAGTTTCTTCATCCAGGTCAGTCTGAAAGCGCAACATTGGCTTTGACTGATTTTCAGACAACCATAAGGCCTTCAAATTGAGCGCCGTGATGGTTATGGGCAAGTACTGCAACCGGTTTCCGGAAACATCTAAAACACGCAGTTCTTTGCACTTGCCAGTTTCCTGTGGCAAATATTGGAGACGATTGTATCTCAGGGACAAGACACCGAGGCGGATGAGATTTCCAATTTGGGGTGGTAACTCAGCCAATCGATTTCGATCCACGTTCAAATTTGTTAACTGAACTAAGTGGCCAATTGAAGAAGGCAGCTCGTTAAGAAGATTTTCCGTCAATATCAACTCTTGTAAACTTTCACAACTTCCAATAGCCGGATTTAATCGTAAGAGCCTGTTTTGGTCAACCTTGAAAATGGTGAGTTTTTTCAATTTTCCTATGCCATCAGGGAGAGTCTCGAGACAATTTTGTGAAAGATGTAGATCAGTTAACTTTTCTAGGCCACACACTTCATCCGGTAGCATTTCCAATTTGTTTTCGGATACGTCTAAACAAGTCAATTTCTTTAAGTTGCCTATGGTTGTTGGTAGAAAACTGAGTTCATTGCAGTCCAGCCACAATTCCTGGAGGGATGGAAGTTCACCAATGCTGTCGGGAAGTTCCTCTATTTCATTGTTACCCAAATCCAGTCTTTCCAGTTTTGACAACTGAGAAAGGGAATCGGGTAAATCTTTCAGCAGATTTTCACGCAGTTCGAGAGACTGAAGACTAGAAAGACTGCCGAAATCTGATGGCAACTGGGAAAGCGATACATCGTTAAGACCCAATATTGTTAGATTTTTCAAAAGGCTGAAACTCGGCGGTAATCTAGAAATCGGATTACTGCTGAAGTCCGCAACCTCTAAACACTTACAGAACTTAATGTTATCGGGGATGTCCGGTATGTCATTACGGCTGATATCTAGTTCTACTAGGTTCATCAAGTTCGCTACGTCCGGCGGCAGCCGTTGAATTTCATTGTCACTTAATCCCAGCTTTCGCAACTTTATTAAACGAAAGAAGTTCCGAGGTAGATCACGAATATGATTCGCATCTAGGAGCAATTCTTCTAAGCTGCGGGCATACCGTAGTATTTCATCTGGTACGTTAGGCAGACTACAATGGCGCTTATCAACATATTCAACTTGGCGGTTGCAATTGCGAAACAAGGGAATACACCGAAGCATGGTGACTCAGTTGAGATTGGCACATTCACAAACAAATTACAATCGAGGACATCAATCGGGAATAGCCTGCAACAAATACGCGACTCAGTAAAAAGCTTGGAAGTGTTATGTTGCCAAGTTGCACTAATTTGTCGTGTCCACAGCAGGGCCTTGCAACCATAAATGATAACATACATTCCACAATAATTTACAGAAAAGAAATTAATGGGTTTCAATTATGGTACTCCATATGGTGGATATATTTTAAAAGTAGTTTTGTAATTTTTTTTCAGAATTTATTTCATTATAATAATACATACGGTATTCAGGTTTCAAAGTTACACGTTACCATTAATACTCCGGCCAGAATCGATCCTTAAGCGCACCCGCCTAATTATAACTGGGTATAAGTAGACCTACACCCGGGTGAATACCCACTCGATAATTTGTATGCTGCAGGATAAAGTATACTTCACATTCCTAATATTAGGTTTACATCAATACTTCAATTATACAATTTCGCCCCCAATCCACAGTAAAAAATTCAATACCTAAATTTGTGCTACGTATATCAGCGTATACAGTACTGACACATCTAACCTCTCCTTTTGGGAGTGAAGATGGTTATCGAAAAATTACTTGAAAACGATTTAATCTATCTATTTTAGATTAGCAGCATTCAAAAGCTCTCAAAAATATGAATAAAATAGCGTAATGAAACGTCAAAATCGGTCAATATTTGGCAAAATTATCGAACCATTTAAGTGTTCTAACTGCGATAGGCTTGATTTGCCCAAATGTTTTCAACTAGTACAAGCTTCAAAACAACAACAAAAAATGTGCTTTTGTGTTAAGAAATAAACTGAAAAAAATAAAAAATTGTATGGAGTACTGTAATTTGAAACCCATTAAACCTTTTTTTTTGTATAAATCAGGCCTATTAAGAATGCATATTAATCATTTCAAGTTGCACTGTTGTACTGTGGGCATGGCACACATTTCCATAAATATACCATATTTACGCGAATCTAAGGCACATATTTTCATACAGCAGGTGCGCCTTACATTAGAGATAATCTCGTTTTTCCTCCAAAAAACTGATCCAATTTTGACGTTTAAATATACCCACTTCATTGTTTTTCGAGAGCTTTAGAATGGTGCTACTGCAAAGTCGGTACCTTGTTTTCCTGAAATTATTTAACAAAAAGCAGACAAAAGTCCGACAAATATCTGGCGATATGAGAAACACAAAAAATGGACACCAAAGTGTTCTGAACTTCAATAGAGGGTAACAAAATTACCATAACACTGAAAATAATTTGATATTTTGTTTTTGATTCTACTTGTTAAAATAAGGTGTGCCTTAGAGTCACATAAATATGGTAACATGAGAGTTTCAGTAAATTAACATCAATGAACTGTTAAGATCTTTTAAGTTAAAATAGAATTTGTGAAGCAAAAAAAAAGGTAGTCATGTAGTATTTATAATGGAGACATCTGTGTTATGCTAATAATAATGAAAGTGCAGCTTCCTATCTATTTACCAAGTTTTATTTAATTTGTGTAAGGCCATGAACAAAAAGTGTTTGGGTTCTCAGATACGGCGAGTCAACCCTATTACTAAAAACGCACCATTTTTTGGATAATTTTGCAAAAAACTGACCAATTTTGACGTTTTAATACGGTTTTAAAATTTTTTCAAAAGATTTAAACCTCAAGTCAGTAGCTTAGTAAAATTATAGATTACAGAGCCTAATGACGTATTAAGCAGGTTCTACACGTTAGTCACTGAATATCAATCGGTGACACAATTACTCGTAATTGCATGTGTCCCTGTTAGTGGCGAGTGACACGAGTGATGTGACAACAGGTAGAATCGGCTAGAAAGTTGGATGGTTTGATGTTTATGAAAATAGTCAATTTGAAAAAAAATCTCAATCCTATGATCTCGTCACTTTTGGTAGACTTGACACACTTTATCGAAACGATTCTCGAATATTTGCCGAAGACGCTACAGATACCAAGAGTAAAATAGAAAACTAAGGGGAGTCAGGAGCATTTACATTGGTACAGGAATCTGTTAATCGAGGTCATCACCTTATGAGACAGAGGAGTGCACCACGTTGTCAAGGCAAATTTTAGGTTAGCCTACCAATAAAAAAAAGAGAGCTGATCAGTCATTTGTATTACCCTAGGCAATAAGTACAACAGAGAGATGTTGGTACTTCGTGTGACAAGTTTCTGTTTCGTTTATAGGCAACTCGCACATTCGCAATATTGTCCCACCGTCTGGTGCTACCACATCATACCAACATACGTATGCCCTACAATAATTATCCACACATTCTCCTGTTGTTTTCTATTATGCTCGTGCTGATATTGATATCCGAAAAGGCAGTCTTTAATTGTTTAACAACCAAAGAAATCAGGGATGGTTTTCTTCAAAAGCCAAACAATTAAGATGGGTGTCAGAAAAATCTACAATTAAAAAATAGTTGTTGGTTTCATCTACATTGATGAGAGTTAACAGTTAACAGATTGGCTGTTGATATTCGGCAGCATTCCACTAAAGTTAGAATATCGGACACTGTTCTAGGTATATAGGGTGGTCCACAAAAAAGTGATGACCCAACATTTTCTAGTTAGCACCCCTAAGAACCAGTTGAAGACAGAAATCAAACCTAATGAAATGGGAAGATTTCTGCCCTCTCCTGGTTCAGAGGGGTGCTAACTAGAAAAGTTGGACTTTAAAAATGTTGGGTCGTCACTTTTTTGAGAACCACCCTATATACCTAGAACAGTGTCCGATATTCTAACTTTACTGGAATGCTGCCAAATATCAACAGCCAATCTGTTAACTGTTAGCATCAGTAATGGTAAAATCTTTACTTTCAGTGCATGCAAGACGTACACGATACACCACGGAATAAATAATGAGTAAACGTATTAAAAATACCGTAGCGGTTTTTACTCTGAAAGCTCATATCGAAAAAATGTCAGACCTGAATTTAACGCACAATTTCAGAATAGAGGAATCTCACCAGACTCTTGTGAATTTTCAACAGACAGTATTCGTCCGTCTTCGTCAGGCACTAAGAGAATTTGTAGAGGTTGTAACTACATCGTTTTGGACATCGTGATTCGAAAACGTTTCGATGTCCAAAACGATGTAGTTACAACCTCTACAAATTCTCTTAGTGCCTGACGAAGACAAACGAATACTGTCTGTTGAGATACCTGTATTCTGAAATTGTGCGTTGAGTAAACGTAAATATAATTTTCAAAAAATCCAGATATCACGAAAACAGCCATGTAAAGGAACTCGTTGGAAAATTGTCTGGCTCTGTCCCAAGACGATCGTTTCTTTCACAGGATTTCTTTCAGATCCTGTAGGGGATGGCCAAAATACTATTTTGTATGAAAAGACATTCTTTACATGATCTCCTACATATTTTTTTTTGTCTCATGTTTGCCAAATAACTTCCATAGTTCAAGCTAGACGTGCATAATCTGCTACTGAAAAGAAGAAAAAAAAATGCCAAGCTAGTGTTTATACTGCAAAAAAAAAAAAAAATTGATGACTCAGACCTCGCCAACAATTTTTAGGAATTCAAGAACTATCAAGATTTTCGTGCATCCCTACGAACCCCGTAGGACGTCAAAACCAGTTTAGAAAAAATATGAATTTTCAGTGAAGGGACAGAAAACAGCTTTAAAGGTTTGACCCGCAATAATTTCGTTCCCTTCACGAGTGTCCACCAAACTTTGTTATGGCCTTAATTTGGGTTGATATACTACATGACTACCTTTCTTTGCATTTCCCTAGGATGCACAGACAAAAAAACAATTACCTCTACACATATATTGATCTCTTACCAAATACTATTTTCATTGCCAAAATCACTATTACCAGAGTACTGAAGGGGGGGAAGGTAGCGGTAGTTTAACAAAAGTCACCTGAATAATACTAACTTTACTTGAAAATATGATTAGAGTTCAGACTGTAATAAGGCATGGTACGGGTGTCGTAAATCGCCGCGAATGTACTCAGCAAAATGGATGCTGACAAACTGGAAACGTTCAAGTTTTCCGGGTTTTCTTTTTGTGTGCCGCATGCTGTGACAAACAAAGAAGCATCTGCGCTGGTGTCGGTTTGTAGCCATGATAATTTTTGAATCAATTATCCTACTAAGTTAAAATTTTCCACAGGGATTTCATGCCGATTTTGTAGATTAAGTCCGTAAATTAGTATTTAAATTGGGTATAGGGTGCCAATTAACTCTCAAATACGTGAAATTAATTAAAAATATAATGTAAGCAACAACTAAAAGACCTAAAAGGACACAGTAAAGAATTAATGTGAAGACCACTCGTAGAAAAACACAACAACTCTGCCAAACTTATGAGTCATTACGGCTTCTTTTTTTATTTTTTACATAGCTGTTCAGGCGCAACTTCAAACAGCAAACTGTAGCATCAAATTGCGAAACTTTACGAGATGTTGCGAGATATTATGGAGTTCAAGCCAAGTGTACTTATATACGTAATTGCTCGTTGTTTGTACGGATGGGTTGGTACCCGAAACTGAATTTTCGGTTTTTACGAAACCGAAACGACAACCGATTCGAATTTGGTGTCAGTTATTCGTACGGTGTTCAAAAAATCAATTATTCATACGATGTTTTAAATTTTTTAATAATTATTTTCTACAAATAAATGACAGCAAAGCTCCTAGTCATTAAAAAAGGAAACAGTAGCGGAAAATGGTGCCACAGCCAGGCCCATGGCCAATGACGCTACTCAAAGTGAAATGAGGAGCTAGTTGGAAGCTAGGCCTAATACTACTGTTACAAAAAAAACCTAGAAAAATCGGGTTTAGAGTGAGGGTGGCAAAAACCGATACCGAAACCGCACATAAAACCAAAACCTGAGTCGAACTCAAAAAATGAAACCGACCCATCCCTAGTTGTTTGCTAACCCAGATTTTTTAGGGATTCAATTGTCTCTGCAGTTGACGACCTTCACGAATGGCCATCAATCAGTGCTCGCCACATGATTAGCATACTTTCGAAGTCGCTCACCATTTACGATTTTCGTCTCACCACATATCGTCAAATTATTGTTTAGTGGCATTATTGCATGGTTTTCGAAGTTTTTATGCACCTGTAATACTCGACACTACAGTAGCATCAAAACTGAAATATTGACTGATAGCCTTTACTATTCTCTACGCACCCCTGCAAACTGTTCAAATTATCAAGCTTCGATTTAAGTCGCTATCTTGGCGAAAAGAACTAAAACTGAAGTCATCAGCTGTTGATTTTCCTTAGCCATCTGGCGAGTGGTGATCGACATCAGTGGAGGTGTGATATTTGAGATACAGTAGCCTAATGTTGTTCAAATAAGCTAATTGACTGTGTTATGTGAGAAACACCACTAGTGAACAACTGGTTTTGGTGGTACAGTCTCTGTGACAAAAACACAATGCTTGTATGAAAATCAATGATAAATTTAAGATTTTTTTCCAATTTTTTTGGGCGACACACTAAAAGTAGAACTCTATAACGCCATGTACTTGACCTAACGGGCAGTGCGAAAGTCGTAGAAAGATACGTTTCTAAGGCTGAAGATACCTACAGTCACAAAAACAAAGAGGTTTGTTCCTTACAGCCAGTCTATGCATCCTAGGAATAGCCTAAGTAACTTGAGAAAGTATTTTAATAACTTTACCTGGACACCAGAGATTGCCTTGACAACGGTGGACTTGCCGTGAGCTACATGACCAATGGTACCTACAGAAAAACATCTGAATGAGCAACGTCTGCATGGGTTGTTAAAAAAAAAAAAAAAACTAGTCAAATTCAACAATCCACAAATTAGGCTAGGCCTACTGAAAAAAAACCTTAAAATTAAACTTTTAAATGGTGCATCATATCATGGCTACCCCAACGGTATGCACACGTTTCTGAAACAAGACAACAGCCTTTTGATGTTCGCTTTTTTTTTAGTTTTGAAAATAGACCCACTTTTCTAGGAATTTTCCAGGCCGAGATCAAGAGTTGGTAAGTCTATGCCAAGGATGCAGAAGACATGCTGAACGTGGAAAAGATCAGATTTGCCAAGCACGAAAGTCTGCCAGCAAAAGATTCGTAAAAAGGCTGCGTAACAGAGCTTGGATCAGTAACAACGATTAAAAAAAGTTGAAATAGTAACTTTTTAAGTTCAAATAAGTGACCAAAAAGAACAATAAAGTTACCTAAGTTACTTTTTACTAGCAGGTTCATGAAAGTGAACAATTTCAATTTAGAAGGTTAGACTATAGTACACTTTTTTTGATTTTTATTGTTGTTCGTTGCGAAATACTTAGTTAGTTGTACGAGATGACTTTCCGTAACGGTATTAACACGTTTTTGAAACAAGGCAACAGCTTTTTGAGGTGCGCTTTATTCATCTCGTATGCTTGCTCCGTGTAAACAGATTCTAATTGTTAAGTTTTAAACAGTGACCGACGGTGAACCATTACAGCGGAAAATGTGACTGCCTCTGAAAAAAGTGACTTTTAGTTGAAATAGTGACATGATCCTAGTTCTGAAATAATCCAGCTCAAAGCAAGGCCGGATTATCCAACGGGCAGCATCACCAGGACCTCCACTAGAGTGGGGGCCTTGTTAAAGAGCACTTACGAAAAGGGGCCTATTCTCTGAACAATCATTTGCACAGGGCCTTCACTTACATTAATCTGGACGTGGCCATAAACTAAAGCATGATACAGGGTTGGGAGATTTACGATTTAAAGTCGTGATATTTAATAAGAGACTGTTTTATGAGATTTTTTTTCAAGTAAATTTATAAATTAATAATAGGCTAAATAATTAGTAAATCATCAAAACTACTTCTAAAACGGTTCTTCAAAGGTCACGCAAATCACATGGTTTTTAATTTCCCAAGGTTACTTCCTCCTTTATTCCCTAGTAACTGATAATCACATTCAAACCACAGTTGTTAGTCACCAGCATGGCAGAAGAAAATCAAAATCTACCACTACGGGAAAAAAACATGTATGACGATATTATAAACAAGGGTCAGTAGCTGACACTGGTATTTTCAGAAAAACGTTAAAACGAATTGCAAAAACTAAGTTGCTCGCCCCTAGGAATGTCGGCTGAATTTTGTTTCTATTTGCCTAAATGAAAATATACATTACCTGTAAATTTTACCATTCTCCGTCTAATTGTAGCCAGCTCGCTAACCATAGCACGCATGCGTGCACACCACCTATAAAATGGGCTGTAAGGCGAAAGCAACCATATTTCTTTCCTCTCAATATGTCATGGTGGTGACTGAAAAGGGGAGGCAGGAAGGATATTTTCATTTAGGCAAATAGAAACAAAATTTTGTCGCCTTCCTGGGGGCCGACAAACGTATATGGAAAATCTTTCATAACCTGGTAACGCGGTTACAGGGATGGTTGAGGGACCAGAGGGACGATCAAGGGAGAAAATTATACATTAAAATGGGTAACTACTGTATGAAGCTGGGACAATTTGGGCAGGTTACCGGGATGCTTCAGGTTGGTTACCGGGACTTCATGGAACATTTTCGAACAAAAATCCTGTGAATTTTAGCATCTACAGAAGACCTTGTCCAAAAAGGCGGGCACCACCAGACGGGTACCGTAGGGTTAGGAGCTGGTCTCCCAAAAAGTCACAGACTTCGCACTTTATTAGAATCACACAAACAGAAAACAGGAAGATGGGTGTCTTTTCAGATTTGGTGGCCCTGAAATGGATCGTTGTGATCATCGTTGATCAGTGCTTAAGGGAGGTTGACACGTCTGGCTGCAACAATGGCTCACTGGCGAGTGGCGATGAAGGCGACGAGTGGTTGGTCATGCTTCTGAGGTAGTGGCTTGGGAAGACTGACTGGTTCCTCCATGATGCTGCTCTGAGGATATCAGTAATCGGAATGTTGCTGTGGAAAGCCCATGAAGTGGAGATGGCACGAAGCTCATGAGCTGTAACCCTGATGTCGTTGTCATGGTTGTGGAGGTCTAAGACGTCGTATGCATGAATGAAGGATGAAGACTTTACTCCAGGTGGTAATCGTTGCGGCTGTTTTGCCGAAATCTCTTTTGAAAGGTAAGAAAAGCTGGTTTCATCCTTAGCGGATTTCGTTGCTGTCAATTCTCATGATGTAAAAGCGTAGTGCGCGTACTGGGCAGAGAAATTGTTCAGGTTCATTGCCAACCATCGGTGAAAGTGCTGGAATGGTGATGGTTTGGGACGGTTCATTGGGTCTTTGGGCTTTAGCTCTGAAGGAACTTCTTGAGGTAAGGTAGGCGTCCTGTCCTCGAAATCCGTGATAAGAAACAGTAGGCTGGACCTACTGATAATGCTTGTATTTCGCTGCAGCGTAGACTCGTGGCGAGAGTGATAAGAAAAACCGTTTTATGAATAAAAAGGCAAAGATTACAATCTTGAAGTGGTTTGTATGGTTCCTTCATGAGAGAGTTTAAAATGAATGGAAGGCCCCAGTCCGGGAGGAGAGGGCAGATTGTGGGTCTTTCGAGTTCGAACGATGTGAAGAGTGTTGAGATGCGAAAATGGTCTAGAAGATTGGCAGAGCCGGCGACTTTGATGACAGTTTAAAGCTGAACGGTATACAAGAATTGTTGAACCTTTTAAGCCCTCGTTTAAAAAAGACGGTGAAGAAAATCACGAGTTCAGGAAGAGCAGGGTCGATCGGACAGATTTTCCGTTTGTTACACCAATGAAACCATCGTTTCCAGTGACGGTCATAGATTTTGTTGATGGCGTGCCTGGTTGCTTTGCTTGAGATTCTGATGGCTTGGTTCTCAAGAATTCCTGCCTCCTTCAGGAGTCTGATGGCAGGAGCCATCCATGTAGGTACAGAGCACTGATGTTTGGGTGGAACTGTTTGGCTTTCTTCTGTGAAAGGAGATCTAGTGTTTCTGGAAGTTTCCTTGGGTCGTCTACTAGAAGTTCAAGAAGTTGTCGAATCCAAATTGCTGCAGGCCAGGAAAGGAGCTATTAGTAGGAAGAGGTTTTAGGTGGACTGAATTTTCTGGAGGATCTGAGGTTAACAGCTTGAAAGGAGGAAAGAGGTATCTGTAGAGGTTCGCCCAAGGGAATATTCGAGTGTCTATTGCCCATTGTTTGCTAGTCCAGCACTAAACTAATTTAGTAGGGAAGTTTGGCATTGTGCCTCCTGGCAAATAGGTCGACCATGGGGGTCCCCCATATGGTGAAGAGATATTCGCAAATGGATGTCTTTAGGGTCTATTCTCCTAAGGAAAGTTTGCTGCGGGAGAGGGAGTCCGCGATCACGTTCCGATTGCCTGGGATGTGGAGTTAGAGTAGTTTGGTGTTAATCACGATGCAATGTTTGAAAATGTTGGAAGTTATGTCGTGCAGTTTTCTGGATTTCATGCCACTTCATTCTGTAAATACGCGACTGCTGTCATGTTGCCGACTTGAACTTGGATCACCTTCCCTAATACCAGGTTTCGGAAATGTTTTAGGCTGTTGAGAACTGCTTTCAGCACGAGGACATTTATGTGGTCTAGTGCTCCCCATCCTTCCAGTGAAGAGCTGTTAGAAGATGTAGGTCTGGTTGGGGTCCGTGAAAAGGCCCGTCTGAGATAAAGATGTGATGTCTAACCACCAAAGGACAGTTTCTATTGGAAAGGCTTTGTCCACAGGGTATATGGTGCGACCTGGTTGGAGGAGCGTTCACCAAGTTTTGATTCGGTAGCGATGAAAGGGTGAGTTATACATCAGCCGTCAGGTACGAGATTTGCTACGGAGGCCATCTTCCCTATGAGGCAGTTCAGCTCCTTTTGGGAGTAAGAATGTTTCCTTAGGAAGGTCCTGCAATACGATGTCAAGTCTTCGATGCGGTCCAGGGAGGGCATCACTGTGGCGGTGGAGACGTCGAAGTGGATGTCGAAAAATTCGAAAGCATGTGCAGGCGTCAGTCTCGATTTTTGCAGACTGACGCCAAAACTCAAATGAGCGAGAAGATTTGCTGTGAAGTTTAGGTTGTCTTTGAGAACATTTGCGTTTTGATTTTCCAGTAGCCAATCGTCAAGCAAGAGTTTGCAATGATGTGGTTTTGGTGAAGAAAGGCCAACATTTTTTGAGAAAGAGGGTCAGGATTCTTGGTGCAGCATTCAATCTGAATGAAAGGCAACAAAATTTGTAAACTTGCCTTTGTACATGAAACGAAAGAGGTGGCATACACATGCGTGGAGGGAAACATGGGGATTAGGTCTATGGACACAGTCCAGTCGTACGATTTTATAGAGTAGCGAATGGATTCCAGTGTTTCCATCTTGAAATGGGAGTTCTAATTTTTTGATTAATAGAATTAGGTTGAAAATGAGATGAACTCCGCCCTTTTTCTTTGGCTGAAAGAAGATGAAACTGTAGAAATCAAGCTGAAGGCCGAAGGGGTGCGTTGCTTTCCACTACAGCTTTTGAAACTATCCTGAACTTCTAGGGAGAGAAGGTCGTAGACTCGAGGAGCAAACTCCCAAGGAGGTAGTGTTACAAGCTTCGGGTAGGATTTGAACGTCGGACGAAAGCCGTGTTCGATGATCGAGAGAATTTGAGCGTTTGAGGTGATCTTTTTCATTTTCCAGGCGGGAAGGAAATGACAAAGGCGACCGCCCACTGGCAACTTGTTTTGGTTGTCCACCGACTGTTAAGAGATTTGCCTTTTGGGCCGGGTGAGTAGCTGCGGCATCGTGGGTCACGAAGCTTCATTTGCTGTTCTTACCTCGACCACGATTGTAGTTTCTGTAGCGTAAGGACTGGTCGTTGTATCGGTTAGAGGTCCATTTATCGGAAGACAGAAGATTCCGCGGTCTGTCCCAGTTATCCTTGTTATTTCCTTGCATCTGAAAGGGCTTGTGTTGTTTGTTGAATGGTTTCTGTTTCCTGTTAATTTCCTTGGGTGTGCGAGAGACGTCCAGATGTGGGGCAAGCTTAGTAATCAATCCTTTGAAGAGTGTGTCCGCTTCGTAGATTGGTTCAGTCCGAAGTGCAAACTTGGTTGAATCGTTCACATTTGTAGCAGAATTTAAGGCGACATCTCGTAGAAGAAGTGTGGAATTAAACAGTTTTCTGGCTAGCCAGTTCATGGAGTGAAATGTTGCGAAACACGCTTTATTAAAGACTTCACTGATTAAGAAGACTAACTTAAGCGTTTCGATTCACAATGATTGGATTAAGTCAATAGCTTTTCAGAGAGCAATGGCTGATGTATTGAGGACATCGGCTTGGGAAGCCACCCTAAGTCCGAGACGAAGGGGATCGTTGGCCTTTAAAACAGAAAAGGAAACCTCCACTTTCTTTGGCATCTGTAAAGCTGTGCCAAAATCCATTTGAGCTTCAGTAGTCAAAATTTTCGATTGTGCGTAGGTTTCAAAATGTTTCAGGTTAGCCAAGCAGTCTCCGAAGGGCTTGAAAAACCAGGTATCGTAACCGGCCCGAGGTTGGGGGGAGGGGGGAAGAGTCCTTGCCGAGTTCCAAGGGTTCGTCTCTGCCAAGAAGGAAGCCGCCGTTGCACAACAAAGAGGTCACAAGAGGCGTTGATTGGCCAAAAGGGACCGTTGTTTAGGGTTCCTGTTGTGTAGGCCAGGGTGAAACCCGTGGACAAGCCTCTGTTCATGAGTGGTTTGGTGTTTTCCTGGGAAGGTTTATTTATATAAGAGACAATTTGGAACGATATCTTCCACCAAGTATTGAGCGATAAACTGGTTCTCACGGTGTGCCGTACCAAATAACGTGCATTGTTAAAATACCAGTATGCTTTTAAAATGAAAAAGGCCCAAAAATTATAACAATAATTCATTCAGTCCTTATGTTGTAGGGCTCAAAACAGTGCAACAATCAATTAAAGATGCAACAATGGCAAAATTAGAATCTTAAACAATACACACAATTTTGAAAGTGGAGGACTTTGAATTTTAAGTGGTGTTTGTTTATATTTGCAGTTCTACTTGGATAGCATGTGAACTACACATTTTAGAAGGTGGTTTTTAAAATTAAATATGTTGTGGAACATTCATTAAGTTCAATTGGGGGGGGGGATCAATAATTTTTTTCATTAAAACCATATCAACAAAACACATTTTTCAATAAAATTTGTTATTTAAAAAGCGGGTGTTGGCACCACAGCACTACCGTATAATACCAGATACCGCCTCATTCACAGGTACCGGGGTACTAAGCTTGGTACCGGCACCAGCTGAAAAATTTCAGGTACGGCCTAACACTACTTCCACCGTTTTCGATAATTCAGATAAAGGGGATTCCAGATGGGTCTTCGGATTCACGGAAAATGAAGATTCTCCCAGAGAACTTGTTCTCGCCAGGAGAATCTAAGTTCTCTGAGAGGAATCCGACGAAACTGTGTTACAACATTGGAATCCTTCCCTATGCCTACGGCGCTCTTATACCTCATTAACGTAGTCATTTATGCAAAATATTGCGTCACTTCCGCCTCTATCCCGCTTCCCCCTACCCTGTCCGCGTCCACTCACTCTTTTCTTGCTGTGAACGCACGATTTCATGCAGGGAGGCGGGCGGGCCCTGTTTTGTAACACAGTTTCGTCGGATTCCTCTCAGAGAACTTAGATTCTCCTGGCGAGAACAAGTTCTCTGGGAGAATCTTCATTTCACCTTCGTAGAATCCTCCTCACTGTGTTACAACATTGGGATAGATTAGGAAGCAGTGCACACCTCAGAATCGCTCCGAATATGGCTGTGGTGACCTTGGTCCCACTTAATAATCAACCAGTACCTACACCCCAGACTACCCAGGGACCCCACTCATCCGCCACCTCGGCGTCCAAGTACGGGTCCCAGAGAAGGGCCCCTGCGCTCTTTAAGGGATAAGGTCCCTCCCTGGCGCAGGCCAACAGCCGGACGAACCAGGCTGCACACTGCCAGTCCGGTGTCACTAGTACTGCCCACTCAAGTCGATCCACGATGAGTATGTCTACGCAACGTCCAATTAAAGGACACGGGGGAAAAAGATACGGAAAGAACGGACCCCAGTTCACACTGAACGCATCCACAAACTCTGCCCCTGGGCAGCGTCCCCACGACCCAAATCGTTGCAATTGGGCCGTCGCCTCCGATGCGAATACGTCCACGTCTGGCGTCCCAAACCACCTACAAATCTTCTGGAACACCGCGGTACACAATCGGAAGTCAAATCTGTCCCAGAAATTTCGAGACAGCCCATCCGCTGTCACATTCAACTTCCCCGGTACAAATGCCGCCTGTACCACACAATCCATCTGACTTCTACGCTGCTCTAGGCAACGGACCATGGCATTTAGCGTCTGGGACTTTGTCCCTCCTTGATGATTCACATATGCCACGGCCACTACATTATCCGAAAGGATTCGCACGACCCGTCCCCTGACCAGGTCTCCAAAAACGTCTAGCGCTTTAAGCATAGCCAATAATTCCCTTGCATTTATATGCAAGGCAGCCTCCCTGGGCCGCCACCTCCCCTGCGCTTGCGAATCCCCAGTGGCTGCTCCCCAGCCCATGTCCGACGCGTCCGTTGTCACCACTACTGCGGCCTCCACCGAGACCCACGATTTTGCTACCACTGAGCGACCCAGAGCCTTCGCCCACCAGTCCAAATCTTCGCAAGAACCGCGCGAGAGGCTTCCTCCGTGCACTCCCGCACGACACCAGGTCAACAGGTCATGTTGCCACCAACGTGTGTGCAACTTGCCGTTCTCCACGGCACACAACAAACTTTCTGCCAGCCCCAACAACCGTTGAAGCTCCTTAACAACCGTGACCGGGTCTTGTTGCAGCCTCGCAACCACGCATACCATACCAGCCTGCTTCTCAGGCGGCAGCACAAAACGGGCTGACTCTCGATCCAACATCATTCCCAAAAATCGCAACGCCTGCGACGGTACCAGCACACTCTTTTCGTAATTTACGAAAAATCCCAACTTCCGCAAGGTTTCCAACACTCTCCGCACATCCCGCCGCACACTTGCTGCGGACGGGCCTACTACTGCAAAATCATCCAGGTAAATGAAAATTAACACACCGGCCCGGCGCAAGAAGCGCCTCACCACTGACATAAGCTTCATAAAAGTACCCGGGGCTGAAGCCAACCCAAATGGCAGCACACAAAAACGGTAAAGACAACCTTGCCAGGAAAACATTAACAACCGTCGTGCACCGTCCTTTATTGCCACTGCATAGTATGCTTGAGACAGATCTATGGTAGCCATCCACCACCCTGGTTGTAAATGTTCTACCACCCTTGGTAGTGTATCCAAGTAGCACTTCCGTACAACTACAAACTCATTCAAGCCTTTCAGGTTCAAAATTATCCTGATCGATCCGTCCGGCTTTGCCACTGAAAATATTGGCGACACAAATCCTACACTTCCGTTTTTCACTCTCTCAATTACACCTTGAGCTAACATCTCGCTCAATTTCGGGGCAATCTCCTTCGCATCGTCAAACAACGGCGGCCTCGCCGAAACCGCCCTCAGCGGTGGCGTATTTCCCAACTCTAGACCAGCACCGTCTACAATATCCAACACCGCCGGCGACGCCCCAATGGCCGCCCACTCTGCCCTATGGCCTCTCAAACTTCCAGCACGCCATGTGCTCATCATTTTCAAGCTCCGTTCCAGCGCTTGTTTTCCAACAATCCAACCGCACACACAACAAAACTCATCTACTCCCGCTCGGTATCGTCGATGCCTTACACGCCCCAGTGTTTCGCATCGTCCAAAAAAAAAAAAAAAATTTTAAAACCGAGCCATTCGTACTTTCTTATTACCAACACCAACTACTTTTTCCACCGTCCGCCACTCGCGGCTCCCGCCGGTTCGGTCAGCTACCGACTCCGACAATGGGTTTCACATATGAACTCCCAACCACACCTTCTCCTTCAAATTCCGTCACACAAACCAAAAACAAATACTACGAACCTGACAATCCGCATTAAACCACTGCCGCCACGTTCTCAAGAAGCAATTATATCCACGTGCGGACGTACTCGGCCGGCCTAACAGGCCGCCACGTTTTTCGTTCACACAAATTCTGCCGTTACCATGCCGGCCGCCATCTTAATACTCTCCAACCAGTATCGATAGAAATACTCACCACCAATCGCGTAGCCTCGTAGCCACGCTGTTTTGCTTGGAAAGATGGCGCACCTCAGTTCAACTGCGAAAACGATCTTTCGAAAAGAATTCCCCTTAGGAATTCAACAATCTTAGCTTAAGAATGTCTGACTGCACGCGCCAGCGGCAAGAAAAAGAGTGGGTGGACGCGGACAGGGTAGGGGGAAGCGGGATAGAGGCGGAAGTGACGCAATATTTTGCATAAATGACTGCGTTAATGAGGTAAAAAAGCGCCGTAGGCATAGGGAAGGATCCCAATGTTGTAACACAGTGAGGAGGATTCTACGAAGGAGAACTGTTACTAAGTGAGCCTGTCGGGAATTTTCATCATGGTCAGATTTGTAAATTGACGAATTAAAAGAGTTGAAAAATTCCTGGAGATCTGATAAGTGATAAGGGACTCAATTTTCTTGGAAGGCGACGGTCATGTGGACTGTGCTTTCGCCCCTGGAATGATGCGAGGCACTGGCAGCTGCTGAATCAATGTCGCTTTCGTAGTTAAAATTCACGGCGACGTGGTGCTGGTGATCGCTTTCATGAGCTGGGTGAAAGGGGCTTTCGTGTCGAAGTACAGGGTAAGAACGAAAGCGAGGTGTTAACGAGCGACGAAAGGAAGGTTTGAACACCAGGAACGATTCTCGGAGCTCGTCAAGGAGCTTCGATGTCTTTACTGGGAAGCGAAAGGAGGAGAATTCTGGCGGGGAGAACAAGCCTAAATGTTGGAAGCATGAAAACGAGTGTAAGGTTTGCCGGGAGGAAGAGGTGAAGGTGGCCAGAGGTTAAAGTCCCGAGTGGTTCACACCATTTCCCAACAAATATGGCACTCAGTGGCAGATTTTGCCGTATCTTGCAACTTGGTGATATCACAACAAACCAGTCAACTGTAACCTAACATGAAGTAAAGATGGTAAAGCCTAATGCTTTCATCTGGTCCTTGGGTCCAAACAGCTGCCCCCGCTTTCTAAGGTAAGGGTCACCCTTTACGAATATGAATTGTGCTGCATTGGCCAATAGACATTAAAATGAGCTTGTCATTGTCCATTACCTCCTTGCCACGTAGAAACAATTTTAGCATGGTGTGTTGATACTTAAAGCTGAATTGTTTGCATAAATCTAACTCTCCAATCAGTGGCAAGCAACAGAATTGCACACTCAGTTGAAGGGGCCTTGTAATTCTGCATGCAACGCCACAA
This sequence comes from Lithobius niger, assembly GCA_023313725.1. NCBI lineage: Eukaryota > Metazoa > Arthropoda > Chilopoda > Lithobiomorpha > Lithobiidae > Lithobius > Lithobius niger. Next base: position 79,409 of record JAHWFP010024873.1, read on the forward strand.
ACCTTTTATTTCTACCTATTAAGGTTCCCAAGATAACAATTATTTAAGCATCAGGGCTTGTTAATCAGTCACCATTTTGGCGAGTAGGTTTAAAACCCAAGTCACAAACTGCTAAATTTTACTTGCCGTTTGGAGAGGGGAGACCGACATCGGTGAAGGTTGTAATGGGGGCACCCTACAAAGGTAACTACAGGGACCGTTCAAGTATTACATCATCAAGAAGGGGAAGGGGGAGCTCGCCTACTGGTGACGATTGCTGACAAGGGGGGAGGGGCGTGGCCAGCGGCGGATCTGAGAATCACCAGGCCTCCCTGTGAGTGTTCATTTTGGGCCCTTGTAAATTAGCAATTCTATACGGGAGGGGGGTATCAAGAAACGATATGCTGCCATCTTGTATTTACCCACTGATATAAATACTGAATTCTGGAGCTTGCGGCTGTAGACTAATGTAGCTTAGTGACGTCTGTTGGCGCCATCCTAGACAATTGGTGGAGAGACAAGATGGAGACAGATTTGAGTTAATTGCAGTCTACAGGTAAGCGATGGTTGCGATGATTTAAAAAAAGTACAGACTAGAAAACCAAAGAACTTTAGAAGCGGGACTGCTGTCAATTTTTTTTAATTAAAAAAAGTTGTTTACTTTTTTTTTTTGGCGCAGTTTTGCCAGGCTTCTTGTTGGCCAGGGCACCCCCACCTCGCGGGGGACTCAGATCCGCCACTGGGGGTGGCCAGTTGATGACGTGTAAGCACCACTATCCCAGTAAAACAAAATTTTAAATGGTGGAATTGCGCAAAAAAAACCTTAGTTTTAAAACTGAAGATATATACAGCAAAAACATTCCTGGAGAAAACATGTAATACTGGAAAGGGATAGAGCAATTGACGACGATTTGGGGGGGGGATAATGGCCAATTTCTTTATGATGTAATGCTTGAACGGCCCCATAGTTTGGGGGGTCCTCACCACTGAGGGTGTGTAATGCTGACATTTTTCTGGAGGGGGGGAGGGGGGTAAGAAAACAGCCCATCAAAGGCGGACCAAAATATTTTAAGGAGACTAAGGCAGGGTTCCCACCAAAATACTGAAGTGAATTTCCCCAAGTTTTCCAGAGTAGATGAAGTCATTTTTCAGGCTATTTACCGTAATTTTTGGAAGGATTTTTTTTCAAACATTTGACCAGTTTTGTGTTAAAAAGGCTGAAGCTTTCAGATGTGAAAGTACATTATTAAAAATCTTTAATTTTTCACCAAGTTTTCCATGTTTTTTTTTTTTTTGTAAGAAATCAAAGAATTCCTTTACTTCTCCCAGAGTTTCATACATGGTTTAAATGCCCCGAGTTTCCAGGTTGGAGGGGCCCCTATAAGGTAGGGAAAGGGGGAGGGGAAGGGGTAAAAATGTTGGGTGATTTCCACCGCAAAATTCTAATCTCCCCTAAACATGTTTCCACTAGTCTTGAAAGTTCTTTTATGAGAGTTCTGGACTAGTCTTGCTACAAACTATTTGACTAGTTCTGGAAGGTCTTGCTACAGTATTGTACATTTATACATGAGAGAAAGTAAACTCGAAATCACAATGAAATTTTATAGGGTCAAGCTTTCAGTTTCAAATTCTAACAAGAGACACGAACGCTGTCGGGCGGAACTTGTTTCCGGCCACGAATTCCTCCCCCGACTAAAGAGAGAGTAAGAGGGCTGGTTAGTGACCTCACCACACCCCTAAGACACACCTTTTTGCATGAAAGAACAGCTTTCATATCGGGGATAGGGTACCCTTGGTGGTAGGGTGGTGGTCGTGTGCGAAGTCGCAACAATTCTTACCTATATTTATAGTAGCTTGTCTGCTGATGACTTCTGGTGATAATGGGTGCAGTTCGCTAATTTTCTAAAAAAAAAAAATAATAATAACAGAAAAAAAATTAAAACTTGATAGGTGACTATCGTACACACACCGGTCCCTTTTAAACCTGTTAAACCTACTGAATTTTCAATAATCAACAATACAACAGCACCGTTATTTTTAAATCTATCGGCTAATGCTACAGGACGCAACATAACCGTAATTAGAAATCGGACACGTTGTCCTATCTCAACAGACGGTACATCAATCTCGGCACAAAGTGCCTACAAATTCTTAACGAAACACTTTACCAAAGTACGAAAATTGTTTGTTTTAACGTGGGTCCGACGACGACTACTATTAGGTCGACCAAGCCAGTAATAATTTGTCAACTTACTAAAGTGGAAAGATCTTGTTTGGCTAAATGCGGTTGTCCAAGATTTGCACCGGCCTGACTACCTTCACCCGCCATTTTGGTACAGGAAGAGCTAATCTACGGAAGCTAGGTCGTGACATCCCGCATTCATGATCGTGTTGAGGGCTTATCAGTCTTGCTAATGGCAGCTGCTTATTAATGCAATTTGCTTAGCAATTCTTTCTAATTTTTCCGTAATTGTTTCTCTAGTTACTACCAACGGAAATATAATTTTAGCTTTATACATTTTTTTGATTTTATTTGAATTAGAGAAGGTGAGATTCTTGTGTGGGAAGAGAACACAAGATACACGGGCTGGAATAGATTAGCGTATCTTGAACCACTTCCACATTGAACCTTTAACACTGTGTTCAATGTTTGCGCCAAAAGACTGCAGTAAAACTGATTTCACGATGAGAAACCAAACAACTTTCCATAGTATCGATTCAAAGTGAATACTGGCTATCCGTTTAGAACAGGGTGCAACCATCTCTTCCCCTCCAATGCCACAATCCTCCCAAAATCCCCTTTACCCACTGAAACCGCCCTCTCCCTCTCTCCACCCCAATAACTACCTAACAGCCTCCTCTCCTTCCCCCCTCTCCCCATTCATCCCTCTCCCTCAGATGCCCCAATATTCACTAAGGACATGCTTCAAGGTTTCTTCCACTTCTCCGCAGATCCCCAGTCAAATCCTCATCTTCTGCACCTGCCCTCCACTCCAACTCCCGTATCCCAATGCCCCCGCTCTAGCTCTGAACAAAAGCACTCTCCAAGTCTCCCCCAATAAAATTTCTCCCATCCCACCACCACCTCCTTCTCCATATAGCATCACGTAGTGGATTTTCCCTCATCCATCTCTTTCTCCACAGCTCTGCCTCGACGACCTTATTCCCTTTTTTACTTCCCTTCCCTCTCGAGATGTGCATTCTGGCTAAGGGCAACGCAGGAGAGATCAAGTAAATGTCGACATGAAACTGTCAACCATAACACCACTTCCCTACACCGGATAAATTTCACCGCCAGTTTTCTGGCACGGTCCAGCCATCCATACACTTCCCTCACCGTGCACCCCTTCAGCAGCTCCCCAATCCTCTTATCATACTCTAACTTCATCAATGCTTCCCTTGTCTCAAAAGTCGACGACCCTATTTCTTCCCTCACCACTTGTTTAGCTGTAAACCTATCGGCACCTGAAGCCCATTTACCTATCTCATCTTGCGATTTCTCATGTTGGTTTCTAACCTCCTATCTCATCACAAACACTCCTGAGGCAAACATCTTTCCTGGAACCACTGCCCCCTTCCCCAGGATACGGGCCAGCTTAAACCGACTGCACCCCTCCCACCTTCCCCAATACCTTCGAACCCATACTCTGCAGGTAATCCTCAGCATACCCAAGATTCACACCCAAGTACTTGCACTCCAAAATCCCCCTTACATTCACCTCTCCCATCCCAACCCCATCCTCTGTGCTTCCCCCACATCATAAGTATGACTTATCCCTATTAACTAACTTAATAGGTCACTAAATACTTGTTGTCCATCACGCCCACATAATCAGCAAAGTTCAGTGTCGGTGTCCGAAAGTCCCCTCCCTTTTCCTTACCCAACGAGAATCCAACCCCATTTCAACCAGTCTACTCTCAAGTTTTCTCAGATAGACCAGGAACAGCAATGGAGACATAGGGCATCCCCGTTTCAACCCTACCTTGCTTTCCACTCAATCAGAGTTGATCCCTCCCACATGCACCGCATACAAGACTCTTCGTACAGTTTCCTGAGGCCAATAAACCCCACTTCTTTCTCAATTCCACCCATCATACACTTTCTCATTGTCCAAAAAAACCTTCCAAAGTTCACGCCTTCTCCCCCCCCCCACGCCTCTCCCTCCTTCGTAGCCACCTAATGGCCTGCAACACCATACAAGCGCTGTCCTCTAGCCTTTGTCCGCTTTGGAAACCATTCTGGATATCCCTCAGCTCTCCCCGTTCTTCCAAATGTTCCCTCAACCGTTCGGTCATTATTTTCATAAAGACCCTGACTCATTGCTCCCCAGAAGTCTCCTGTGCGTTCCCTTTCCGTTAAAAATCAGACTAACTCTCACTTTTTTCCAAATCTCATGTAAATCCTGCCCTTCCAAAATTCTGTTAAATTTCATCAAAAGCCTCATCTTCCACTTCCTTTCCAACCCTTTCAAAAACTTTCCCTGGGCTTTATCCTCCACACTACCGTTCACATCCTTCATGGCCATCAGTGCTCCCTCCAACTCTTTCAAAGTAATAGCCTCCCGAAAACCATAATGTTCTTCCTTGTCAATCCTGAATTCGTTCCTTCCTCTCCATCTTCTCCCTCTCCTCAGGTGGTTCATAAGGAGCGCCTTGATATACGCTATCTCGACCCTAGCCCTTCCAGTCGAATTCAAGACCAGCGTCGCACCCCCATCATTCTTTTACTCTCTGACCTGATTTCCCACCAGAACCTCCTTTCCACCTCCCTCCCTCAGCCATCCTTCTTGACAGTCTCTGATTATATTCCCCAATCTTCCTTCCAACCACTTCCCCAGCCATTCTCTTCTTACTCAGGTACTCCTTCCACAGCACTTCAACCTCTCCCTTGTCTCCTTTCCCAACCATTCTTCTCCAAGCCCTAGAGGCCGTTCTCCACTCCTGCACCGCCTGCTTCACTACCCCGTCCCATCCTACCTCTCCTTTTCCCCACAAACTCATCAGCTGCCTGACGAATTCCCTTCTCCCAGTTTAAATATCCATCCTCCCTCCCTTCAATCCTCTCGTGTTGCTTCCCAAAACTTCGTCAGCCACTCAGGATCTCCAAGATTCCATCCTCTGCCCCTCCCCCACCCCAGTCCTCAAGTCAACCCACCTCTCATCCCAGAGACCCTGCTCCCTGTCCTGCTCCTCCCTCCCTCTGACCCTCCACTCCGTCCAAACCAGGCAGTGATCGAAATCAGTGTCCCTCCTCCCATCTACATCCACTACCATATCACCGAAATGGCAACCAAAACACGGTTTACGTTAATTATTGCCTATCGCATGATGCAATTCAAATGGAATTTTGTAAAAATTAGAAATAACTACGTAGGTACTCATTGTCGGATTGGGAGGGGTTGGGCCTCCCTGGGAATGAAAATAGGGATCCCCCCTTTTGACAAAAATTGAAAATGGCGGCCCCAAATGGAAACCAAAAAGCAGTCAGCTGTTGTAATGGCCCAAGGAATTAAATTTTCTGCTTGAGGTGTTGGCTAAAAGGCGGTATACTGTTCATAGAAACAAAACTACTTGTACAGTACTAGTCTAATTTACAAAACAATTTTCAGCAACTTTAGTACTTTTAAAACGTTAAAAAATCTTTTTTTTAGAATTTTTTTCTGTAGAAACAATTTCCTTGTCTACTTTTGCCAAACTTTATTCTTGACTTCGGGTTGTAAATGGGGCATTCCCCCATCCTCCGTGGGGCATCCACTGAACACAGACACATGTTTTCCCGTGGTGCTAATAGAAAATACAGATACGTCACTATGACGTCATGTGTGAATGCTCACTGAAATTGCATCATCTTTTTCTGATTTGTTGTTCTATACGTTGTTTCTGTGCGTTGTCGCTCTTCGCTCCCGTAGAAATTTTCGACTTCCGGAAGTAGGACCGGATGACGTAATTTTCGACCACCATGTGGTGATGAGCGCTGTAGTGTTCCAGAGTCACGTTTTTGAGATGTTTGCTGCGTATAAATAGATGAAAATGGTAAGAAAACAAATTACTTTGATGCTAAAGTACGTATTTCTGTGAAGGAAGACAGTGAACTGAAAGTTGGATATTTTTAAATAGTGCATTTATATGGCTGAATGGTTGTAATTTGTGTGAATGTACTAAGTAAGTAACTTGGGTTGTGTTGTGTTGATGATTGACGTGATTTTTTTATCCTATTTACCACCGAGTGGATTAAAAAGCTTTAAAGGGAGTGATAAGAGCTATAAAGAATTATTGTGTTGGTAGGAAAATAATTATGCCGATTTAGTAAGCTGAAAATGGGCTAAATCTCTGGGTGTGGACGCTTCCGACATTCACAACATAAGGGCTCGTGTGTTGTTTCCCGTGCTGACCCCCTGTGATTCACAAGGCTGGTTCTGAATAAGACCTGAATAAATTAATAAAAAATATTAAAAAAAAAACAAGGGTTGGAACTGTTTAATGGACCGCTCAAAATTTTCGTGGAAAAGGAGGTCTACACAATTTTTCGATGCGATTCAAGGCTGGGGGAGCAGTTCAATGACTCTAAAACTAAAAGGGGGACCATAATAATTTTCAGTATTTTTTTTGGTAATCACGTTGTGCAATTTACCAAAAATGCTCTTTAGAATTACGTAAAAACAGGAAAAGTATTGTTTCAGCTTTTGGGGCCAGTTAAACCCTGCTTGTAACATTAAAGGTGCCTTTTCACCCCCCTCTTAGAATGCAGCACCATAGAATCTTCGAGCAATATACAGAAAATAGTGGTAAGTTAAAAAAATGGAACAACACTATTCGTAGCAGCGCCGCGATTTTCATAACTAAAACAAGATCGCGTGACCCACTTCAGCCTATTCGATGACGGAGAATCTGGAACATGGATGCTGTGTTTAGAACATGGGCAACACTATCGAAATGGTGAGGAGGTGCCTTTAATGGCACAATTTTAAAATATCTCTTTGATTATAATGAGCAATGATTTCCCAATCAGGTGTATCTATTCCTTTTTCAAATACGTATGTGCTGCAGTGGTCGTAGCAGCAGACCTGCTTGATTGTTAAAATTAAGCACCAACGGTGTGTTCGTACTGGTTACTTAAGGGGAGTTTTAAAAGTCCGCGGCTTGCGAGTCGCTTGGCAGCGGCGAACGCTTTCCCATTGAAATAACAAACGGGCAAGCGACTCGCAAGCCGCTGACTTTTAAAACTTCCCTTTGGCGCAGCCAATTCTCCGATCGAACATGATGGGAGGCTGTCAGCAGGAGTTGACCACAGGATTTTTTCTGAGACTACTTTCTGGCCCGTATTGCGAATGCTAACTCAAACTTGGCTGAAATGATGTCGTAACTGTTTTTATGCCATGCACCACCATAGGGATGGGTCGGTTTCATTTTTTTGATTCCGGTTTCGGTTTTCACGCTCAAAAAACCTCGGTTTCGGTTTCGGTTTCGGTTTTTGCCACCATCCACCCCAACCAGATTTTCCTAATTTTTTTTCTTGCAACAGTTGTATTACTAGCTTCAACTTACTCCTGCTTTCACTTTCAGCAGCGTTATAGACCGTGGGCATAGCTGTGGCGCCATTTTCCTCTACTACTTTCGTTTTAATAGTTAGGAGCTTTGCTGTCATTTATATGTAGAAAATGATAATTATTAAAAAAAATGTAAAACAAAAAATCATTTTTTTGATTTTCGAACACCGTACGAAAACCGACACAAAATCCGAATCGGTTTCGGTGTCGGTTTTCAGTACAAACCGAAAATTCGGTTTCGGTTACCGACCCATCCCTACACCACCAGAATCCTCATGTGGATACGTTTGGAAGAAATTGGGTGTTGACTGTCACTAAATAATTATGACGTCATTTCCAGTCTTTCGAGTCAGTGTTTGAAATACAGGCCTCAACTACTTTCTGGGTACTCTATAGGTTTGTCCCTTTCCTGCAAGATGCATCAGAGTTTAGAAAATCGGACTTCAACTCCACCTCGATGTACCCAAAATTTTTTTTCGTAGAAATGCCACAGTTATACAATATTTGACGTGATTATTGTGTAGTCGACAATTACTTCTATTGTGTAGTGCTGATGTTAGCACAGCAATGCATAGACCTAAACGCAAGTGGTATATCTCAACATTCACGTTAACCAATGTTAGTTTTAAAATAAAACCTTTTTTGGTTTGGAAGGTAATGATAGTCTGGGGTTTTCGCTATTAAGGATGTGTAACGCTACGGTTTTTTTTTAAGGGGGGGGGCTACTTAAAAAAACCTGCAACAAATTTTTACGGCGAGTTAAAGGGCAATTACATCCATTTTGACATGCATGTTTGACTTTTGGATCACTTACACAATAACTAAACACAAGAATTGCGGTAAGAATACGTTACGTACGTCCGATATAACAATATAATTACTGCATCACCAAAACACGACACGGAGAACGCCATTGTTTTGCTGGGACGCTCAGAAATTAATGCCGACAGATGTCACTTTTCGATTTCAACTCGCAGCCGATTGAGATAGCTGTATTGACTGTGAGGAGCTCAAGCGTCTGATGGCCTTAGCTGGCCATTACACTGC
>JAHWFP010024873.1:88381-149150 GCA_023313725.1 Lithobius niger
GGAACGGTGTTTTCTTCCTCGAAAATTTAAGTGAACTGTTGTTTAAACATTCTTGGAGGTGATAAAAGTGTTTCCAATCTTTTAATATATCTGAATATTATCACTGTCTAGCCTACGCCATTTACCGGTTTTTGCATTTATATGCACAGTTCAATTAACTTCTCTTCCATCATAACGCACAATCTCAAATAAGCAATATCACCGGTATTTGCAAATTTTTAACAGCTTGGAAGGTGATTTTAAGTCTCATTCTGCTATCTTCAGACAACTTGGGAACATGTTTTCTTCTGGTGTACATCGCTACTGAATCTGATACGACCATCAACTTTCAAATTTTGCCGTTCGCCTAGGTTACTGATCAGCACAGATACAGTGGTTTACGTGTGCGGCAAAATTCGCAAGTTAATGGTCGTACCAGTAGTGATCGATGTAAACCAGAAGAAAATATGTTCTCAAATTGCGTCAAGAAGACAACCGAAAGAGACCTTGGTCATGGTCGCGACCTCATGCGGTCAAATTTGGTTTTAACCTAGGCTAATAGATAGTATGCAAAAGAATACCACTCGGGTAACGATTAATCCAGGCATGCGGCACCTGCGCTTTCAATGTAGTGTTCCACGAGCGTGAAGCGTCGAAGCAGATGGTTTCTGCAAGCCAAGGCCGACTGATGCAGAAATCGTGTTTTTTGCCTCCTGACTTAACGCCAGTTCATGCATGCGTGGAAAAGTAATGACTTTTAGTGCTGCTCTGAAACAAGATTCTAGCGATATCGGATTGAGTGGCGTTAACCTGAGAAATGAGACGGACAGCTACTCTCCCAGAAGTCCTAGGGAAACGTATATATTTATTCACTCCTGGCTACCTAGGCCTAATTACTCAAATACCGGTTTAATTGCATGTGGCTTTATTCTTGAGTGGGTCAGTGTGTACAAATGATTTTCCAGTTTTTAGGATATAATTCGAAAATAGTTTGAGCTCATGACTTTGACCGTAATTTACACCATCGAAAAGGTCTCACCCTGATGACGAATTTGGTATACTGGAATGTCAAAATCGCTCAAAAATGGCAAATTTTATGCAGTTTCACCGGATTTTAGTTTTCCCGAATATGGATGCAAGCGACGAGCCGAGTTTGACACGTTGCGTGAGTACACGTTGCGTGCTCTGCTTGGCTCGAATATTTTGAGTATCTCACATCCGTATGCGTTGTGATCATATTTAACAGAAAATACTTTAAACTAGGAAAAACTAACTTGGTATCATTTTACACTACAGAGAAGCAAAATAGCAATAGAAACTTGACCGACAGCCTACCCAGAAAAAACAAGCCATGGCAAATACCATGCAACATTAAGGGGCCCAGTGAAGGGCTACTTGAGGAATTTAAATGAAAAAAATGGGTTAATGTGTGCATTACTGGCAGTATCTCGTAATTGGAGAAACTTTTACAGGCAGCATTTAATAAAATTTAAAAATAGTAGCCACAATTAGAATTGGAATAAATTTCAAATTTGTTCCATTAAAGGTGCCTTTTCACTTTTTCAACTCCTAGATGCAGCACCGTAGAATCTTCGAGCAATATATCAGAAAAAAACCTGTGACGCACGTTGCCGGAGGAAATACTTCCACAGAGTTTAAGGGGGTGCCCCCTGGTCATGGTATGAGAAAGAGAAAAAGTCAGCAGCCTGAACCTCAATGAGGTGGTTTAAGATTTGGTACGTGAGGATAAGATCTCCACGGAGGAATCTGGTTTTGACAGGGGTCAGGTTCAGTTTGCAAAGACGTTCTTCGTAAGAAAAGTGTTTTAGGGGAAGGCGCTATTTTGTGAGGCGGCGCTGACAAGTTTCAAGATTTAGTCCTTCCAAAGGCTGCCATATTGACACAGTTGGCCACAAAATATTTTGTATACAAATTGATCCTACCAACTGCAGAAACATTTCCAGCAATGGATAAATGATCCACTCTTTCCATTCAAATTTTGTAAGTACCCCCTAAGTGTGGGCTTGTGGTTGGGTGGGGGGAGACTTGTACATACCCCCTAGCGCTTCCATTGAATTCTTCATGAAGGCCCAGAACTTAGCATTCCTATGTTTACCTAATTTTTTTGATCATGAAAATAATCAAAATGAGGTGAAAAGCGAGGCTGAGTTCTACGTGAAGAATTCACTGGGACTGCCGGGGCATACGTATGTGCTCCCCCCTCCCCCACTGGAGCATTTAAGGGCTACTCCCATGTACCCCTGTAAATTTAACATTTCAGGGGTAGATTGGTAACACTGCTTCACCCTGTGTACCAATTTAATGAAGGTCTTTTAAAAACAGTAGATGCAGATAGTTTGGTAAACATGTAACACTAGCGGAGTCGCTCGCTCATTCTGCGTCGTCTTGCTCCCCCCCCCCCACATTTGCCGTTCGGTCGGTAGATGTCATCGTATGTTCGCGCTGCTGGCCGTTGCGTTCCGGGCGCAGCTACTATCTCAGTGGGCCTTGGCTGCTACTCTTATAATTTGCCGTTCCGTCGGTATGGAATCGTATGTCCTGCTTGCTGCTGCGCTGCAGATGCAGATGACTGCATTGCGGATCTTGTGTAATTATATATATAGATTGTTGCTAGGATAGCAAGGACCATATCCCCTCCCCCACCACCTCCTTCAGTTAACCTTTTTCTCTCTCCTTCAAATCAAACCAAATCAAAAAGTAATTTGGCTACACCTCTCTCTTGGCTAGACCTAACAACTGGGAGGGCACAGCAAGCACTTTGTGTGCCAGATTCTGGAAGAGAGCTTACAAATTATTGGCCAAAAAGTGTCTTAACCTTGATTTTGAGTTGGAATGTCGAGCTTTTTTAGTTTACGGTTTCTAGTCGTCGGCACGAAAATTTCTACTACCTGTAAATTTGATTGCATTCAGTTATTGGATGCTTCTTATCACTCTTGAGGTTTTTTGCTCTCTAGATACGGCCAGTGTTCAGCCCCACTGCGCATCCCTCCTATACAAGCAGACGCCCTGGGCGTGGTGGCCAATCTCTTTTCCTCAAGCTCCCGTAGAAGTCGGGCGCTCCTTACATCTCTCGTCGGAAAGAAGAGAAACTTTTGTCGTTCTTTCATCAACAGTCGTCCTCTACAATGGATGCCGAAATCGCACCGCCTACTAGACGCATTGACAAACGCCCATTGACATTGAATCCTTCGTCTTTCGCCTGCACCTTCGTCAAGGCAGCTCTTTCAACTGAACACTTCCAAGATGGCGTCCCATCATCTTTCGACCTTCGCCCAAATCTTTCGTCGCAAGATATCTTCATGGATCAACTGAATTCGACGACAATTAGCGTCTCTCCTGTTTCATCAAGCCTGCTGTCCTCCACCAACCATTGCTGCCAAAGCTTTCAGCCCTTGTCACCACCTGCAACCTTACCGTGGATCATCAAATGTTTTTTCTGAAGAGGAACCATCGTTGCCTCCCGACCACAATAGGCCTCCCGGTTCTCTCCCATGCAGGAACCGTCCCGCCACCCTATCCTCGGCCGGATTCCTTGCCACTGCGTCCGACACGAGGCAGCCGCCCACTTACTTCTGGTTCTCGCACAGCTTGTGCACGTCAAGAAGAAGCCTCACCCTGATGATCATCACGTCACCGCCCATCAAAATGAAACATCTGGCCCAACATTGAACTGTGCCTGACACTCCAATTCCTCTGTGGAAGTATGCCACTTTCAGATCCCTCGTCCAGCCGATCTTTAGCGAAAGTCCCTCGTCCTACAGACTGATCGTCAGATCGTCTTGCTGAGAAGAGCTCTCGTTCACGCGTTCTGCTTGGCATCTCACGTCGAAGGTCTCTCGTTCTGAAGAACTTTCGTCGCAAGTCCATCTTCTCAAGAACCTTCGTTGAAAGCCTCCCACACTAAAGAACTTTCGTTGAAAGCCTCTCATCTAAAGAACTTTCGTCGCAAGCCCACGGTCTCAAAAACTTTCATCGAAAGTCTGTCGCCTCATGGAAGCCTCTCGCTCTGAAGATCTTTCGTCGAAAGTCTCTCGCCCAGAAGAACTCGCACCAGTGCGTTGCACCCTTACATCTCTCGTCGAAAGTCTCTCGTCTCGAAGATCTTTAGTCGAAAGTCTCTCGCTCTGAAGAGCATTCGCCATTGTCTCACGCCCAAGCATTTCTCGTTGAAAGCATCACAAGTCTGTTGCCTTTGTGATTTTTTATCAAAAGTCTCTTGACCCGCTGCAACGCACCCATCATTACCCACAACTTCCCCATTGACGCCATCAACTCCGTCTGAAGCTCGATCCAATCAACACCATCCTGACACGTTGAATTACTGTCATTGTCCGCCCTGCAGTTGTCTCTTGGAGCTTCTGATCATGTCATCAGACAACTGATCCTCACCACCACTCCCCAGTTTCCAATCCTTCCTGGAAGAAGATCTTTCACCTGACAGACGAGCTTTCAGGTCTTTCACCAGCAGAAAATTTTCGCCTATGAGAAGATCTCTCAATTACTAGGATATCTTATGACTAAGAAACCCTCGTCAGAACGAAGATCTTCACCTGGAAGAAGCTCAATCACTCCAACAAAAACTTTCACTCGAAAGAAAGTTAGGCCATTTCTCGTCTCAGCTTGCTTCAGCCTCACCCTTCCATGCAACAACCACGCAAGCTTTCCAACCCAACGGGACGGGAACAATTTTCCACAACGATGATTTTCACACATCATGACATAACCCAGGAGACAGCCTGCGCCACGCCAACTCCGTCAAGCATCGCCATGACAACTGCTTCAAGCTTTCCATGCTTGGCCTGCTCTCACCAGACCGCCACCTGCCGTACGTCGTCAGTAGCTCAATCGAACCGCCTACCATCGCTGCCTCAGTTCAAGCCTCTTGTTACCAACGATTTTATTCGGTGACTGATCCTCCCATGACTGTCAGCCGTCCCTTCAACTGCCTTCTGTCTTCCACTGACAAGAATCCTCCGCTCAATCAACCCTACGACTGGGATTTGCTCAGCTTTGTTGCAGCTCTCTCGAACTTGCATCTTCCTCAACAGCCTCACGCCGCCACCTTCATCCTTCTCGGCTTCTGTCCCTCGGCAACAATCGCTGCTGCACTCCCAGACCTCTGGCATTCTCTGCCAGCAAGGTCCTCACCAGCATTAATCACTGCCTTATACCTACATTCTTCTGCCAGCTGTGCCCTCTCATCCTTCGCAAGAGCTCTGCGCAACCTCTCCCGCCACTGCCACCTGCCTCTTACGACACTACGTGGCAGCCTCTTCGGACCTCAGTCTTCCTGCACTCGTTCAACCCTTCTTTTGTCTTAAAGAAACAATCGTGACCCAACCTCTACTTTGCCACCACGATTTCCTTCGTCCTCAGTTGCACCGAAAGTCTTCCACAGCATCCCCACTTCCTTACGATCAACATCATCCATTGTCGTGTCTTTCAACCTTCGCCATCACCCTCACCACCGCCTCGGTGTTAACACATGACATGGAAAGAATACAACTATAACTCAGGCAACAACCACTGGATCATCCTCCATCCTCTCACGTCGATCCTGTCATCCTTCGGGCGTTACCACAGTAACTCGGCATTACCCACCAATGTATTGTATCAATGCATGAACTATGCCGTCTGGGGTAGTATTGCGCAACCATACTTATGGGTCCAGCACCTCTGTCATCCTCAGCTCATCATCAGCCCCTTGTTTTCAACCATAAAAGCCTTCGACCATGGCTCCGTCAACCCACGAACACAATTTCACTAACAAGACCATGAATTCAACCAGAAAAACTACATAACAACGAAGTGTCAACTTTCATCAACACGACACTAGCCACTCACACCCCAGTCACCAACGCCGACCATTTTCGTGCAGGTCGCTAATCCCTCCAATCACTCATAATTCACCACTGGCCATCTCAAACGCTTTAGGACTAGCCAGCCATCTACCTCGCCAAGAAACACTACAGCGACCCAAAGTTCGTCATCACCCTTATGTCAACTTCACCAATGGAACAAGTCTGGACAAATCCATCTGGGACCTGTTCTCACGGCAAGGGGCACTATCCTCACACACTTGAAGCTGATGCTCCTTCATGATCAACATCTTGGAACAACGTGGAAATCTTGGCAACAGCGACACAGGTCTAAGCTCAGGATTCAGGACACTGTTCATTTCCCTGACATGCCACTGCCATCGACCACACCCAATTGAAAACAAAATCCTTCGCCATCCACTTCTTATAACATGTCAAGACATGAATAAACTTGACCACACCAACCGATCTCCTCGTCATGCCACATGTGTCTAAAGTCATCCCTAATGTCCACAAAACTCTTCCATCTGAGACCACGTCAGAACTCTGAACCAAGACGCAAACACCCCCCTATAATCCCGAAGCCAATCGTCATTCATGCACTCCCGAAATCATAGGCAACAAACCTAAGAAACACTCAACCCTGTTCTACCTTACACTTAACAACGTCGAAGAGGCCGAATCTTTTCCCTTCTATTCCCAAAAAGGAACCAACGGAACCCTTGCAACAACAACCACAAGTTGGGTTAACGAAGCTCAACAACTCAGGGTGCTAGAGACTTCTTGGGCACTCCTCACCCAAGTCTCCATAACAAAAACCCTCCATGTTACATCACGAACAAGCCATTGTTTCACAAGCAACAACCTCTGCGAAATGTCATGACAAGTTAAGGGGCTACACTGTCTGCAGAACTCATTGTCATCAGCCAAATGTGTTGTCCAACCCTCCCTTAAGCACTTAATAACAGAAACAAAAACCTCCAGAAGACTGAAGCAAGGCCCTCCAACACAATAGTTTCTGTTCATTGTCAGCGCAGTGCAAAGTTTTGTTAAACTTTTTGGGAGAGGCAGTCTGCCACCCGAGTAACTCGTCTTGATGGTGCCCACCACCTATATTGACGAGGTCAACTGTAAATGCAATCAAATTTACAGGTAGTAGAAATTTTCGTGCCGACAACTAGAAACCCTAATTTTTCCCTGGTCAAAATTGGTTCTATCGTCCTACCGAAAATTTGTACTACCTGTAAATGCCCACCCTACCTCCCCTCTTGAGCTACCATCATGGTTGGCATATCGAGAGGAAAAGAGATGGTCACCACGCCTGGGCCGTCTGCTTTTATAGGAGGGCTGCGCATGACGCATCCTTCCTATAAAAGCAGACGGCCCAGGCATGGTGACCATCTCTTTTCCTCTCGATATGTCAACCATGATGGTAGCTCAAGAGAGGATATAGTGTGGGTATTTACAGGTAGTATAAATTTTCGGTAAGACGATGGAACCAATTTTGACCAGGGAAAAATTAGGGCATCTAGTCGTCGGTACTACAATTTCTACTACCTGTAAATGACGCATGCACAGTGGCGTTACGTACTGGCCGTATCTAGAGAGCGAAAAACCTCAAGAGTGATAAGGAGCATCCAGGAACTGCATGCAATCAAATTAAAGGTAGTATAAAATAAATTTTTGGTAAGACGATAGAAACCAATTTTTACCTCGGAAAAATTAGGGTTTTTCTGTTTTCACAGTGTTACACTCGATTTGTGTAGTAAATAATTGCTATTACTTTCGTAGGATTTTTGATGGCGAGCTTGGATGCTTCAGTTGCCAGTAATCTCAATGATGGATTGAAGAGGCTGATAATACCATGATCCCAGCTGCAGTATTTTTGTCAGTTGTTGCAGTTTGGATTGTGGCCTATTTTTTTCATACTTTTCTCCAGGTAAGAAAATGGAGTACAAAATTGCACGCCAAAGTCAGTTGTGTGGTGGCTTCATTTTCCAGGTAAATTCAGCTCGAAAATGGTACCCCATGAAAAAAAGATTTGCTGGCCCCCCCCCCCCCTACATTTTCCCCTGAATTAACTAAAACAAAAACTACTAAAAAAAAAAGGATCGATTTCATCCTTAACGAATTTCAGTACAGTAACGCAAATTTTTTGAGATCGTATTTATTGACGTAGCACAGGAAATAATGCAACAAAAAAGAAAATTCTTATTTAGTCGTAGTCCATAAACTTTAGTCACCATTGACCAGTAGAGACTTAGTGAATGTATTAGACTGAACCATGCACGGATGGAGGAGGGGAGAGGTAGCCTAGGCAAACGTGGCGAGGCAGAGAACTTATTTCTGACTAGCCAGCAGCTCTCCGTTGCATTTTGAACATGCCCAAATGGCAAACTCGACCTTGAGATTTTCTGGAAGTACTATCGGAAAAATTCATAATTCATACGAACAATCTCACAAACTGAATATCAGTCAACCAAAGGCAAACCCTAAACAGACGGAAGAAAATTTCGTGTGAAGCGATGCGTTACTACGTGCCTACAAATTCAAAATTGCTGCACTCACACAATGAGTGTGGCGTTTGTTAACCGATTTTGACGGATTTAATAAATCCTCCTGCGACGTCGTATTGCCGCGAGCAGCCAGTCTGGTTAGGGCAAACTTTCAAGTGTGTTGCATTTATGCAATTCATCTATCAATATAGAAACAAAACTTTTGTAATGATAGAGTGGCAGAACTTAAAAACGTTGGAAAATAGCGATAGCGTGTATTTATTTAAAAGAAAGTTGCGTATAAATTTGCATATTATTTTCTACTATGGCAGCGGCGCAACCACGCCACTGGCCAAAGTTGAATTTCGTCTAATTTTTGAACAGCAACTCAGTTTGAGCAAAGGTGAAGCATCTACATGGAGTTTCAAAATTAGGTGTAACTCAAAATATTAAATGTAACTCAAACTCAGTATGAGTTTAACGCAAGATTGCATATATCTAAACCCAAAACAATAAATTGTAAGCAAAAAATCTGCCAAGTTTCAGCCATTGAACATCTGTGATATCAAAACGAGCAAAGTTTCTACTCACCAGACATACAACGCAACTTTAAAACTTGGCGCATTGCAAGCCTTTTTTTTTTTATGTGAATAGTTTGGCTATAGCTTATTTTTTTGAATAAATATATATACGGTGAATTTTATGGAAATAATGTTAAAGATTTTGTGTTACAATATCTTTTATTAGAATCAATTTACATTAAAATTTTACAACTCAGATGGTTGTGTTTTGTTGAACTACTGCAGACTAGCGTGCTGTACTGTAAACTATAGGTTTTAGTGTGGTGTACAACGCAGTGTTATTTGTGAACCCTTCCTGACGTTACGAAATCGGAACCTCCGCTATTTGCTACTGAGTTTTGCAGTTCGTAAATAGTTTTTCTTACCCGAGAGCAGATTGTTCATCGGAGTGACCGATTGATCATTTCAACTTTGATGTTGTTATTTCGCTTCGTGTGTGTAAAACAATTATGAAACAGCAACAAGAACAACAACAATGAACTAACGCTTATTTTGATGCAGGTTGTGCATCTTGGGTATTCCAAATGAAAGACTTACAATGCGATAAGTTAAAGTTGCGTTGTATGTCTGATGAGTGGAAACTTGGCTCGTTTTTGTATCACATACATTCAATGGCTGAAACTTGGCCAATTTTTTTCTAACAATTTATAGTTTTTGGTTTAGATATAAGGGCTTTTGGTATTTATTTTTTTATTTTTATGATGTTCTGGATTCTTTACATTTTTGGTTGTAACTGTGCTGAAGCTTTACTTCTGGACTATGCAACATTTTCGGTGTTATAAAGAAAGTCAAATACTTTCTTTAAAAGTAAACTAGGAATAACTAATTACTCGCAGAAAGGAGCCAAGTATTAATTCTACTGAAATTGCACTTTTCAGATAAAATTGTAAAAACATTTCGCTACAGCAGTAAGGTTTCACGTGGACTAAATAGTACACCAACTCTGCAGTATACGAAACCTTACAGGAAAGTTTATTTGTGTTCCTTTGCTGTTTTGACGTTGGATCAGTTCAACCTTACATTAAGCCTCTTGGTATTTATTTTCTAATGTTGTTTGTTGATGGGTCTGACGGATTTTGTCATTTTCCAATGACAATGCAACTTTATATTTAGTATGGAGGAGTTCTGCAAGCCAGATATGTGTCGTGACAGCAGGTCATTTGGTGGTTTCTTTACGTTTTTGGTTGCCATGCTTTATTTAAGCTTTACACTTAGTTATTTTCAGCAATGATTCGTGGTTAGGTATCAGTTGTTGTAGTAAGTGATTTTATGATTATTGGGTTTATAAATTTTTTATTTTCTAGTCGAATAATTTCCTTTAATGCAAACTAAAAATAACTAATTACTCGCAAAAAGGAGCCAAGTATTAATTCTACACATTTCAGATAAATAATACTCATGTTTGTTGACTGTTTGTTTATGGGTATGGCTAATTTTCTTTAGCAATAACAATTTAACTTACTAGTTAGTATGGAGGAGTTACGCTACGCCGATATGTTGCATTACAGTACGTCATTTCCGGTAAACCGACCAGCGCTAAACATGCACCTGCAAATACACGAGATACGCGACCAACACAATGCTTTTAACAATATCGAACAATACTTTTAGGGTTACAAACAATACTTTAACAATCCATAGTCCCCTAACGCGCCAGTTATCTCACTAACTCGAGGAACCTCCATTCCAAACCACCAAAGGTATGTAGAATTAATGTCGCCCAATGCTCACAGCAACTCTCATTTCATTAGTAGCTAGCTAGTTAGCCAACACATTATCAACGATATTGGGAGCAATATTTTCCTAGAAAGAGTTGTCCGACGAACCAAAACTTGCCCTTCATTATAGGGACGTAATGTCTGATTGTCCGACAGATTTGTAGCCGCTTTTGTTGCATGCAAGTATTTTATCCAGCTACTCGTTGTAGTTTATAAAACTTTTGCTTCAGACACATGCTTAAGCTTGCCGCCTTCATGCAACAACAACAATGAAACAACAACTTGGTGGCGACACGCTAGCTCTTGTCTTGATACCATTCATATATGCATGTCCACATACATATTACTAACAAAAAGTCAAGTGTGCCGTAAAAAAGGGGGTTATATGATTGAAGTTTCACTTTACTTGTTAAAATGTACACGGATAAAATTTGGATGATTTTTAATTGAAACAATCAAATGTACAATTGAGGAAATTGCATCTGTTTAAGTGCTGTTGTGCTTTACGTTTAAAATACATGATCGGTAAAGCAATAGCACTTAACAGATCCAATTTTCTCAATTGTACATTTGATTATTTCAATTAAAAATCATCCAATTTTTATCCGTGTACATTTTAACAAGTAAAGTGAAACTTCAATCATATAACCCCCTTTTTACGGCACACTTGAATTTTTTGTTAGTAATCTGTGTACCTTTTGTACGGCTATGGCGTCATGCTACAAAGGTTTATTTATGCATTGTTTATGCATGCATTGACTGTTGCTGGCCACTTTGAAAATACATTTTCAAGAATAATAACTTATTTGTTTCATTGTATATACAGTAAGACTGTACTGATTCCGAACTGCCGAGTCGATTCTCGCTGAGCAGAACATGATCGGCCCCAATTGGTAAACTGATCAGTTACGTCCACTTAATCGAATGCTTCTCGTGTTGACACGCGATCCTGGGGCCGATGGAACTTGAATGCGAGCTTCATTCCTGCGGTTATTCAATTCCAGTCGTTGATTACGATCGATGCGTGGGTCCCGCTGCAGAAAGGTTTAACAGCTACCACAAAATTCAATACAGCAACTAAGTTTGCAGGTAATTCGTGCAGATTAATTACTTTATTTTATGCTTTTTCGGACATTCGCTTTCGTATTACTCTTGGGTAACCGCACCATAGTTTTGGTAACACTGGGCTGTTTTAGTGAAAATATTTGTTGTTTCTCAAAGCCTACTTGGTATTTAGCAAGTGCTGAGTAGTAAAGGTCCTGGGTTCTTCTCGACAGCACTGATCGGCTCAGTTCTGCTCAGTGTGCCGGGCATATTTTGAATGCTCGGCTCTGTATCGGCTTGGCAGGAACAAAATTGCTCGGTACTGCCATAATATACAAATATAATTTTGTTTCTTTTGCAGACTTGCCAAAATTATCCATATCTGTGGCTCCTCAACCGAACGGGCATTTCACTTCACCTCGGTTACGCTCGCTGGTACACAACAACCTTAAACCGAGTGTTTCAACGCCTAGGTTCCTGGAAGCCTCGATTTCTGCAGCGCTGGTTTAACTGTGGTGCACTATGTGGTCTGTTACTAATTGTGCCGTCATTCGCTCTGCTCATAATCACCATAGCCAAATATTTGTTGCGAGGAACCACAGGAGTAGAGCAGACCTTAGTACCTGCAGTAAGTGTTTGTTGACATGTATAGGGCCCGTTCTCCTAAGTGACTGCATTTCTAATTTTGGGCTAGATATTACCCCTTTTTTTGTGTAATAAATTAAAAGTGAAAAAAAATAGGAGCGCACAGATTGTGAAAATTCTCTTTTTTACTTGCCGGCGAGGAAAATATAGACTACCTGTAATTTTCTTGCATTCAGTTCCTGGATGCTCTTTTACCCTGGAGGAATCAAAACTCTCTTGATATGCCCAGCTCAGCCACCCATCTGCGCATGCGTCGCACGTGCAGACCCACCATAAATGGTGTTACGGCATTAGCCAGCCATCTCATTTCCTCCAGCCTGTCAAGAAGAAGCCTGGCCTGAAGACCATCACATCGGTTGCCCATCAACCTGCAATCAAGCATCTGGCACTCTCTCATCGAAAGTCTCCTGTCCTGAAAATCTTTCGTTGAAAGTTTGTCGCCCAAAAGAGTTCTCGCTGAGATTACGCCCTTCCATCTCTCGTCGAAAGTCTCTCGTTCTATAGATCCTTCGTTAAAAAATTCTCTCGCCAGCAGAGCTCTTGCTAATACGTTACGCCCTTCCATCTCTCGTCGAAAGTTTCTCGCTCTGAAAATCTTTCGTCAAAAGTCTTTCGCCCAGAAGTGCTCTTGCTGCTGCGTTGCGCCATTACATCTCTCGTCGAAAGTCTCGTCTTGAAGATGTTTCGTCAAAAGTCTCACGCCCCATAGTGCTCTCGCTAATGATTCGCGCACTAGCATCTCTCGTCGAAAGCGCCATCACTCCCGCTCGTCGGACTGGCCTTCGCTTCCACCTACTGCGGGCTTTCACCAATCGTTCACGGCCAGGCAACCCCAGTCTTGCAGCCGCCAGTCTCTGTGCCGATTGACACCCATCGTTGCTGCCTTCCCGGCCCCTTTTTGTCTGCAACTGCAATTCCCGCTTCGACCATTAAGCTGCTGCTCACGCTTTCTCCCGCTGTCTTCTGTCCCTCTGAACGTTATTTGCATCTCTTCCAACCCACCAACCTTCATTCTCAAGCTCCATCATCCTCACTTCTCTTTTGCCGTATTTTCGTCGCAGCTTTCTGGCGATACTCATTTCCAACCGTCGTTCTACCACTCATCATTGGACTCCAATGACTGTGGGTTAACCCTCGTCCTTTGAAGCCTGCTGTCCCATCATCTTTCGTGCAACAGCTTTTCTATACCTACGTTCTTCTCAGCCTATCATCCTGGCCTGCCCACACTGCCATTCTAATGCTTGCTGTCCTTCATATCACGTCTGTATCTGCACACATGCCTTCCATCGACATGCCTGCTGTCCCTCTCCTAACATTGTTACAGCTAATTCGGACTAACGCCCTTTCAACTGCAGTCCCTCACCATCGGTAATTCATGAACTGAATGGCTGGAACTCCCAGGTGTTTGACCACGTTGTATCAACACTTTTAAATGACAACAAACTGAAATAACATCGCAGCAACATTTTCTCGAGCCTCTTACATCTTAAGCCTTAGGCTTTTCCCTCTTTTAAAGCGCTTTAACCAGCCCACGATACTGCAACTCTTTTATGCACCACCACTGACTTCTGGCACCAGTTCCTGACCTCTCTCTCACTCCCAACGTAATGGCTGTAAATAAACCAGCACGACGTCTTGAACTCACTGTTGCTGCAATCTTTAAAAGTGAATCACTTGTCACCACTAAATGTCAATGCTGCCTCGCCAGGATGTTCTCTCACCTGGAAAACCGAGCAAATTCTAGGTATTTTTCCTAACGACATAAACCCCTTGGTCTTAATAACATGAGTCGTTCGGATTGCAAGTTCCGTTCTGTCTACGCCACCCCCACTTCACCCATTAGGGGAGCGCATTGTCCTTGTTCAAGCAAAGGAATGCGACTTTGTTAGAAAGAGAAAAAAAAAGATGTCACTCATCAGGGAAATTTGTCAATTTGACTTGGAAAACTTAGAAGAGTTCAAGCTTCTTCCTTGCTACCTGCTGCTACTCAACTTCTTCCTTTGAAGCTTGGCTAATCTTAACTCGTAACCACTGACCTTCAACCGTTGAGTAAGCTGTCCCTTGCCAAAGGTTATGAATTACGTATGGCTGCTTATGCAGGCAGATGGTTAGTCAACAAGACTCAAACTTTATAAAACTCGCAACTATTGCACCAACTCTACCATTCTCTAACCCTGACAATCACTATGGTTCTTGGGGAAAGCAACTCGGCCAGCTTATCATGCTTACATTGGAAGCACTTCACCCTCGTCACTCAATCAGTTCTCCCTATCAGTCATGTGACTGCACACACTCCACTGGATTTTGAATAGTATGATCGTTAACGTTACAATTCTTGGTAAATAGACCTAGCCTACGTTCATGTCTTCAAACTCTTCTGGCTGCCTAATCTGTGTGTGCATCATGCCACTCACACAGGCTTCACAACTCATTCCGACCAACGGCCTTTCTGCTCGCAATCCCTCAACTTTAAGCTTTGCAACCTCATGCCTTCATCCTTCGCTGTCAGCCGTCCCGCCACAATTTCCTGGCAACTCTGCTAAGGCCAAACAAAAAAAAAATAGTTTGGTTTGCGTTACCCGACACAACCTATTTTTACAAGCCGACCCTAAACTTTTTTCCGTCCCAGGAGAAAAAAATCCCCCTCCCTCTTTTGACGCTTATCCTACGATACAAATATGGTTCAAATGCTTTCTGGAAAAAGGAAAAATATTCCTCCGTGAACATGAATGTATCTTTATTGCATAAAAAAATATTAAATTACAGTTTTTGAAGTAAAGACTTTCTGATTTAGTAACAAACAAAATATTAAATTACAGTTTTTGAAGTAAAGACTTTCTGATTTAGTAACAAAAAAAAAAGAATTTTCAGACCGACCGACCCTATTTTTTTTAACTGCGTAACGCAAACCAAACAATTTTTTTTGTTTGGCCTAAACTTCGTTCATCGCTACCGCCTGTCCCTCACCCTGATTCATGACACCTGCATTCCTCGACCAAGCCGACCCTGAATCGCCACATCACTTGGCTTCGGCCATGACTTCCAGTTGCCCGTCGTTTCACTTCATTGCAACCTGTAATGCTGTTCTAAGCTTCACCAGGCCTCCCTCGGACCCTGGGCCTTCACTCCCGCCCTTGGCTTCAATTGTGTGTAGCCTTCGTCCGTGCACCCATCACCCTGCAGACTATGTTTCACTCATGAAATCTTCGTATGAAAAACACTTCAGCAGCTCTAAAACACATCATCTTGCATCACTCGGTTTGGGACCCTCTCATGACACATTTTGGTTCGTCAAAATTTATTCCAATGGGCAGCTCCACCTTCATCCAAGAGCACAAGAGACTAATCCAAGAAAACTACCAAATCCGCCGCAAGAAAACTTCTTCCCTTTTACTTCAAGACCAAATTAATGCTAAACCCCCTTCACCCCCTTTTTTTTTTCCCGCTGCAGACTGAATGAGGTTGGAAGAGGTGCTTCATTAGGACCGGGTTGCTTTCCTGCAATCGTAACTTACACATCCGGACCCTCAGCATCCACACTTCTGGTTGCTAAAATCCTCTCCTCAATCTGGAACGAAAACATATACTCAAACGAAGTTAAAACCTATTCCAAATTTTCTCACTTAATCTTAAGAAAATTTGCGCAAGCTTGTCTGCTGCACCCATCTTCACCTTTCGTTGAATCTCAGCTTCTGACAATGTAAATCTCTCATGGAGGGATGCAACCCCACCAAAATTTTAACTCGGAAGAACCCCATCGGCATCTTACACAGAAGACACTCGACCTTCCGCGCTAACCTGTACGTAACCAACAACATCCGCATCCAAACCTCCCATTCTGAAGCAAACACATCAGTAATTACTAATTTCTCCTCACGATGTCAACTCCTCATGATTTTTAACCTCCAACTCGGTTCCTCTTCTCCACAACTTAAACTCCGCCTCGAAGCCACCATCCCATGTGACACGCCCCTATGGCAACATCACAACACTCGATCAACATTCGGTCACCCTCTTCAACATGACGCCAGCCATCAACACTGAACCAGAGCAAAAATCTCACCAACTATCAGCAGATCATGCAAATTGCCTGTCACAGCAACTTGTCGCATCCAAGCATATGTGATTCATTGCCCCAGAAGCTGAACTTTCTTCGACACCATTTGCCAAGGAAATAGTCTAAAGCCGATCTGTTTCAATAACACAGTTACCCACCTGCCAGTGGTAATTTCACTAACTAACCGTCACTGCCGTACCCAAACGCTTGGGCTACTTCAACCATGGAATGGTCTCATTAATACGGCACTTCAGCACATTGACAGTACTGCTGAAATTTAACCAACTTACACTCAGCGACTTTCCGCTGCATCGTCGGAGTCGCACTGATTCTAGAAAGAACGGAATTCAACGCCTACAAGTACTCCTTCATGAAGAAACTCTGGATGGAATATCTTCTCACACTACCAGCTGTGAAGACACCTCAACCATCAAGACTGTCATCCAATCTCCCCTTCCTTCTTAAGGTATCCCCCCCCCCCCTTTTCCCCTTCTCTTCAATGATCAAAACTTGCCCTGGACACCCTGACCGACTTGCTTCGGCAATGGAACGTCCCCTCCCATTGCAGATAGCCTTTGCGCACCAAATCTGCTGAGACCAGTTGCAGAAAGCCTCAACGCATTGAAATCTGCCAAAAGACTGCCTCATTGGATCCCAGCTCACACCCTTGGGAATTTGTCATGATGGTGCCGCCACCTATATTGACGTCAACTGTAAATGCAAGAAATTTACAGGTAGTCCATATTTTCCTCGCCAGCAAGTAGAAAGCCGAATTTTACCTGGGGCAAGTCAAAATTGGTTTCTATTACCTAAGGGAAAATATACACTAACCGTAACCCACCCAACCTCCCCTCTTAAGTCATCATCATGACTGACACATCGAGAGAAAAAGTTGATGGCTGGCTAACGCCGTAAACACCATTTATGGAGGGTCTGCACGTGCGACGCATGCGCAGGTGGGTGGCTGAGCTGGGCGTATCAAGAGTGTTTAGATTCCTCCAGGGTAAAAGAGCATTCAGGAACTAAATGCAAGAAATTTACAGGTACTGTATGTTTTCCCTTAGGAAATAGAAACTAATTTGACCTCCCCTCAGGTAAACTGGGCTTTTTTTTCTTGTCTGTCAAGTTCATTTGCGATGCTGCTTCATTGTTTTATTAAGTGGCGGTTCTCGCTAAAGCAGTTTGCAAAGGACCCTAAGCAAACCAGACACAGCTGCTGGAGTCGTTTCCTAATAAAACTTGAAACATTTGTCCCAGCTGCCCTTGACCTCCTGCTCTATGTTTCGGTTAAAGCTACAGTGTTCTATGTATAGGTTCTTGCCCACTTTCCAAGTGCTGAGATTCTAACAATAATGACAGTGTGCTCCGACTGAGATATTGTTGGACTCGGCATGAGGGAAGCAGGGACAAATATATTTCTCAACCGCTTTCGCCTTCTCCGCACGAACCGTTGTTGTTCCAAACCTCGAATGATTGTTTGATATACCAAAAGACAAAGAAGGCAGTAATGTAGTTAGCCACAACAAAGTGAAAAAAAAATAAAGAAACTGGTAATTGTTTTGAATGACTGATAAAGAACTATTGCATGCACTGAAATAAAATTTGCGTACGGCCAGTGTTCGGAAATTTGTTTACTAAATGGAAGTGTTCCATGGAGAAAAATGCAGTGAAACTCCAAAGCGAACAATTAAAGCAAACGTTTCAAGGAGCAACGTTAAATCTCCAGCAAAGTTGTAGTGTAGTATTGAAAATGAAAGTTTCAAACCCTACTTTTTTTGGGTTGTTGGATGTTAAAAGAATAGTGTTTAATCTGTGGCGGTATTTGTACCGACGTATTAATAATATTCTTAATCCGTGGTTTTATCATTAAATTAATGATGATTGAACCACAGATTAAATATGATTAATATGATTTGTCAAAAATACACGAATCTCCCTTAGTAACAAATTATTAGTTATGTTACTAAAGGAGATTCGTATTTTTTACAAATGTGATCCCAGCATCCAATCTCGAAAAACCATTATTGCAATCGTACATTGTTCCATTGTTACAAGAGTGTGGAGAAGGAGAAAGCCATTGAGAACTACAGCAAATGTATTAATTAATATCTTTAAAATAAACTCATTAATGTAGGGACTACAGATGTATTTGTGATTAATACACAATTTTAAATTACGTTCACATGTTTTGGATAAGCGTGTGAGTGCATTGTATAAAGCTTTTACATTTAGTTTACTATGCCTTACAATTTTGCTTGAAATGGTCAGTTTCCAGGTGTCAACCTTCCACTAAACGAGATAGTTTATTATTGCTTGACGTTACTTGTATGCAGCATTATTCATGAACTAGGGCATGCAGCTGCTGCTGTGAGGTAAGTCTATCAACATTTCACGACACGTCTTTCGATTTTCGTGTTGTTTGCAAGTAAAAGTGTACTCTCATCTTTTTTTCGTAGGGAAGACGTCCGAGTTCTTGGCTGTGGCCTCCTCTTTCTTGGCGTTGTTCCAGCCGCATTTGTTGAGCTTCCTCCGGAACAACTACGACAGTTGACGCCATGGCAGCAGATGCGAATATTTTGTGCCGGAATCTGGCACAACATCA
This sequence comes from Lithobius niger, assembly GCA_023313725.1. Taxonomy (NCBI): domain Eukaryota; kingdom Metazoa; phylum Arthropoda; class Chilopoda; order Lithobiomorpha; family Lithobiidae; genus Lithobius; species Lithobius niger. Next base: position 107,343 of record JAHWFP010024873.1, read on the forward strand.
TTCTGGTCTTCGTTGCCGGTTTGGTTCTTGTGTCATTGCCGGTTGTTTGTGCCGGACTTTACACGACTGGAGTTGGAGTAGTCATCACGCACGTCCAAGAAGTATGAAGTTATGTTGATAAAACATGTCTGTGAATATGTATCAGCCCAGTCCTGCTAGATAATACATCATGTCATTGTTATTTTCCTACCAAGAAAGTAGGGATAGAATAGCATAGACACCTAATCCATACCAGTGTGCGACTCGCATCTGACATGACTAGCAAAGTTTCGTTTGGTCGCAGAAGCAGTCTGTAAAGCAGCAGAGTATACCCACCTTCTCAGCTTCGACCATGTTATGTTGTAGCTAGCTGCACGCTCATCCCTGACCATTTTGTTACCTAATGATTTATAAGCCATCTTCCGTGGCCGAACCCAGGTGCGCACAGATACGAGTTAAATTAAAGTGTGTGAGGCACCTATATTGCATATTCTTATCTCTTAGCAGCATACAGGATGTGCTAGCTACAGAACTGGGTTGTTATAATTGTAGGAATTGTTTAATTATAATTAAGGCTGTGCCGATACTGGGTCGGATCGGTTGCCAATATTTGCGGTATCGGCAACTTTTGCCGAAATATCGCTAACTCGTGAACCGTTCGAGATAACAACATGCGATTCACGGCGTTTTGCTCAGGAAATCACTGAGTATCTTCCTAGCTATGTTTTACCTGTCGGTTACTAGTTAACATTTTTTTTAAATTTTAATGATTATTGGACTTTTGAAGAAACTACACCGTTGATCAAAAATTGGGGGTAACCATATCGGCACAATTTTTAAAACCGGTATTGGATCGGTGCAGGCTTAATCGTAAGGGATGATACAATAATTTTTTGAAAGTAGAACCTTTACAGCCACCACATACCGTATTGTCTTCGTGTATAAGCCGCGCTCACAGATATGCCGCACCCACAAAATCGACCTTACCCCCAAAAAAGTGAAGTGCATGCAAGCCAAACGTTTTCTACACACGTAAAGATGTGAAAATGTTGATATTAGTTAATCAATAGACAGGCACTTAAAGTTATAACTAAACATTAGCCCTGTTAAAATTAGCAGTGAACAGCAATGATTCATATTCATTTGGAGGCCATGTTTGTTTAAAAATGTAAGTTAAAGGGACATCCAGCCTGCCTTATAACAGGAACGCGCAGATCGCCATCCGCGCATTTATTACTGCCAAGGTCAACTGAGACAGTAGCTGCATTCTCCGCAGTGACGAACGTAGCTACTGTCTCCGTTGGCTTTGGGAAAAGTACACGAAAAAGCATCAACTTAAAGATTGTGTCGTCACAAACCGGAATGATTTTCGTATTTTAAAATTCCACTCTATAATTTCTTAGGCTAGTATATTATAATTTTTCTTCAGCGATCTATTGGCATAATTAATTTTAATTTTTACTGCATTAGTCTTTTAGATTATTGATCTCACAATAATTATTAGGCTACTTAGCAAACGATTAAAATTAGTACACGTGCACACACAGATAAAACTTCAAGGTCATTGTAGGCGCGCAAAGCATCATATACTGCGGGATGCAGTAAATAAAATTCCACAATATTCAACAGAAAATCTCGTAGACGCCACATTTTAAAACTGATTTTTAACAAGGGATTGACTAACAGTAAGGAAATAAACCTTTGGGGCCGTACTTGATGTGGAGGATCGAGAAAAATGGCTCTGGGAGGAATGTACTTTTAAATGGTTTTTTTTTATAAATAACTTCAGAATGGTTGTAGCTAATGAGTTGTGGTTTTTACCATTGGCAAGCTGGTGAAAAAAACTGTCAAAATGGTGTATTTGAACGTCAAAATTGGTCAATATTTTGCGAAATTATCGTCATGTCCACATACAAGCCGCAAGTTGCTCTTTAGGACAGAAATATTTTGAAAAAAGTGCGGTTCACATGTGAGCCAATGCGGTAGTAGATATGAAATAGTACCTTCTAACAGGGGTGCATAAAATTCTTACTGGACAAAATTTCCCACAAAATTTAACTACAGATTTTTCAAATTTCCGCAGCCTTTCACCATGTAGGCAAGCCATTTTTTAGTGTATTTCCACAGGTCTCTGAAATTTCCCGCAAACCTCGTTCTAGCGTTCTGGCATATTCTGTACAATTGCCTTCTAAAACCACCAAGCTAATCCATCAGAACTCATCACTGTTAAGACAGTTTGTCTCCTCATTTGACTTCAAACATGCTGTTGGTTGCTATGTCAGCTATTCAGAACTGCCAAAAAAAACAACCAGAACTGAACATGTCGGGGTAGCCTGACTGGGAACTAACTACAAGTTTTAGGGCAAGTTAAGGGGAGGGAAGATCTCCACCACGGACTTTTCAGCACTCACCTGCTCCCTCCCTCCGCCCATCCCCGACAAATTCTGAGCAGTCCCTAAGAGTCCAGTATGATAACAAGGTGGATGACAATTTGTTTTGTCAGCCAAGTTAAAGAGTTGGCCTGTTTTCTATGAACACAACCTGACCTGTAGGTTAACCAGTCCACCCATTTTTGATTCTACATAGTCAGAATCTTATTTTACCTCTTAAAAAGGTTAGGTTCTGACCTGTGCAAGCATTGGCACCACGTGAGGTGAACCACACGATATCTTCGTCAGCTGCCTTGTCATGGAGAACTAAAAATTCTTCTTGGCTTTAAGGTCGTTCAATGCTGCTGTTCAAGAGAAGGAGTTTGCTTGGCTCAATCGCTGCAAGAGTGATATTTTTCACATGTACGTATTTATTATCTAAAATTGTAGACAGCGTAGTTTTTATCGTGCTGTGTCCGTTAAGGAAATTACAACCACTTGTTTGGAAACTGGCAGCATATGGTCGCGACCTAGAAAGGCGTCAAGCCCTCGGACCACTCCTGACCGTACTAGTTGTGTTATAGGCAGAAAGAAGTTGAAACTTCAGAGTGGCAACTCTGTTGCTAGGCTTACCTCTGCCATTGCTCAACCCGTTAGGCAGACAAGACGGAGCCTGCCTGGTATGAAGAGGGAGGGAAATAGGAGTACGAGCCGCCATGCCGTAATACTAGTCACAGAGCTTGAATTTAAACGTATACCATCAGTAAAGCAAAACTAAAAAAAAAAGCTTCATTGCACCTCTTATAATGTTTGCTGCGAAGTGAGCATTTTGTCCCATTGTTTTCTGCTTCTACCTAGATTTGAAGCGGTGACAGTCAAGTATGAAACTGCCTATACTTCTAGCTCCTAGCAGCAAGTTTTCACCCGCTTGGTGGCTTGCACAGCAGGAAAGCTTTTCGTTAGGTTACAACTAGTTATGCCTTTCATTGACGCCTGGATAACCACACAATAGTAATCGTGGATAAATGAGATTTAGAAGTAATTTTAAAATGTACAGTAAAATAAAAGATGAAATATTACGGTAATTGACGATTATGCAGTATATAAGGATTCTGTACTGGTTTAAAATTTTGGGCTGGTTTTTACCCTTTCTATCCAGAGGTACAGTCAACAAATTTATTTTGTGGATTTTTAATTCAGTACGTCCGTTTGCCACTACAGAATATATTGGTATGCATGCTTTTATATTTTTTTTATTACAAAGCTGCCCTAATTCCATATTAGACAGACAAGAAGATTGGTTTGGTGTCGTGACTGTAACTGGTTTTCTTTTTTGTTTTTGTTTTTACCAGGGCTCTGCAGCGGCTGGAAGAGCTGGTTTAGCGGTACATGACCACATCACAGGTGTGGGAGACTGTCCGGTTGTAGATAGCATGTCGTGGCTTAAATGTCTAGAATTGTCCACGTCACCTCTTGGTTATTGTACTGATAACCACTTTATAGAATCCTTTGACGAAGCTGTTAAAGGTGAGTTGTATTTGTAAAGTGTTGGAGTTTTTAATTTGGGAAAACTGATTCTGCTGGAAGATGGACGGTCAAATTCAAATTTGGCTTTAAGGCAACCCTTATGCACCGAATTCTTGGTTTGTAGTTTGTAACTCTTCTTGACCCATTGACCACCAACCGTATATGTTGGATATGAATGAAATCATGTATTTATGGATTGGGCTGAGTCTGGTTTTGTAGAACCATTCGATGGACACGTTAGGGCCCAAAATGTTAGTTTACAGATGGCGTCTGGAGTTTGACACATGACTTTTTGAGCCTTCCAAGACTTAAGGCTTTAGGGACCGTACACAATATGACGTCATGAAGTAACAGTTTCGGACAAAGGGAAAGCATGGTCAGTAAATTTCGAAAATCAGGTGTATATTGGAATAACTATCAAAACGACAGGATAAGAGGCAAAAAAAAAGTTATAAATTCGGATTCATTTCATGAATTTCACGAAAAAAGTTGCTGAATTTCCCCAAATTGTTGCCTTCTTTATCGGTAACAAGAAGGGGAGGGGATTCAACTTGTGTGACATCATTTTCTGGGGGATGGGTGTTGCAAAGGTTTGTAGCAAAGTCGAGGAAGGGAGTCAAAAATGGGAAAATATGCGTGACGTCATTTGTGCATGGCCTCCATTGCTGTGCATGCAAAAATGATGGTGGCACCATCCAGTAGGATTTAAATACACTACTGATCTTACCCCTAACAAGAGGCTGCAAATTACGAGAGACCATAACTTATCCCAATCTATATACTCGGACGAAAGAAGCCTGATCCCAAACTCAAATTCAAGCTTTGTGAGATCAAAGCACAGCCTACTGGTCAAGGCCTTGGACTGTGAACCAAGAGGATGCAGAATCGAATCTCGCTACTGACCTGTGTTTGTTCTGACTTTAAAAAATGCTATTTCTGGGTACCAGTCTGGGAGTCATGGGGGTTAAGAGGAACTCGAAGGTATTCCGTTTACAGAATTATTAGTATGTAGAATGTTGCATGGGACAATGTTCAGTTTGTCCTTTTAAATAAGTGTTTAAAAAGTCATATTAAGTGTAAATAGCTTTTATTGCCTTCTTCCGGGATCCTTTTACTAGAAGTACTTTTACCTATCTGCTCACAAATTTGATTTTATATTTTCAGATTTTAACAAAGAATCTGAATCAGTGGAGTGTTGTCCATTAAATAGTTATCATGGCGTTTGTTTTAAGCTCAATGATCCCAGTGCAGCTCGTTCGGTAAGTTCATTTTGGCTGCGCTCTAATTTCTGCTATGTAAGTTTGCAGTTGTAGCTGAAAAAGAAATATGTATTCTCTGGGGGGGGTTACAACTCCAGCTTCTTCAGCTTTGCATGTAATACTTCGTAGTGATACTAAACCTAACCTGTTAAGTGGCACACCTTGTATGATGCTATGACTAAAAGCTTATGTAACTTCTTGTTGCTGTGATGAAAAGGTTATGTATCCCTTGATGTTGCATTTATAATCGTCTTGAGAATGTCATGCAACCACACGTTAGTAGTGAACCTTATAGAGCAGCGGTAAGGGACCTGGTACTGGTGTTTGGAGGAGCTGTTTGCAGCAGAGGCTCATGGAAACCTGCAGGGGCTCCCGTGTGGAAACTATAGAAAACTCGCCAGGGTATAAAGGGCTTTTGTTCCACCAGCGGCGGACAATCACTTGCAGTTTGGAGCCCAAACCAGTTTCATATCTCATGGTGCATGCCGCTCCAGCTGCAGCCAACTCTAGAGCATCCACTACAATTCACAAGTTCAAACAAGGACAAACTGCGTGGCATTGGAATAAACCTCAAGTTCTCCATTCCCTACTTGGCCCTAGCCCGCAACACCTTACTAGACTAGTTCTGGGGATTTTGATAACAGTGCTCATGCTTCAACGTTGGGGGTGACACGATATAGATAATTCGATAATGTCGCGATAACAATTTTCGAAGATTATCGTATGCTTAAATTGTCATATCTTGGAAACCGTAATAGCTAGCAACAATCGGTTTGCGGCATTGCGTGCCGAATAACAAGGGCTCTCCAACCAAGTGTGATGTACTATTGCTAGCCACTTTAGCTGATTGGAGAGTTAGTTTAATGAAAACAATATTTAAGGATAAAAGTAGCAGCACAACTGCCTAATTGTTTCTACATGGTGAGGAAGCAATGGACAATGGCGATTGTATATTTTCATGTCTTGTGGTCAAATGGTGAGTGTCACACAATTCACATTATTGAAGGTCGCACTTTAGGCTTCAACCATTGGTTTTTTTTAATTAAGAAAATTAAAATAGTTATTCCAGACTCAAAATTTGTTTTATCGAGAAATTATCAACTATCGCGATAATATAAACAATTTTATCGGAATAAAAGAATTGTGTATCGTGCCATTCCTTTCAACGTAGGGATGGGCAGTATTGCAACATTGCAATTTTATTGTGATATTCAATGCTTTTTGTTCACCACATCTATTGCTTATTAGGTAATTCAGGAATTAGAAATATGTGAAGGTTAATAAAAATAAGTACTCATTAAGTTATTACAATAAACTCGTTTTATTTATAACAAATCATTGACTTGCTTTTAATAAATAATAAGAAAGTCATTAGACACGTAAGTAAAACTAAAAAAAAAAAGTCGGCCAACAACCAGCCTCTTTCTTCCAAGCAAGTTCATCCGTTGATGGACAAAGCAATTCGAGATTTCAAGTACAAACAACGTTCCTCTCGTCCCATGCCTCCTGCCTTGTATCACAGCAAATCTTACGCCAGGAATTGGGTTGCTTCCTCATCTGCAGGCACCTCACGCAAACGTTATCACTCTCCTCTTTCGTCCTCAGCCAAGAAACGTGCTTTTATCACACCGACTCCTCGACTACTAATCCCTTCATTCGTCGGCCGTCAACTCCTCTTTCCCGTCTTCAAGTTCCTCATGGGATGGCTTCAACTCGTTCCCGCTCTTTCGCTCCCGACTCCAACAGCGAACTTGACATGGCCTTCAGTGCTTAACTCCAACCGCCATGACTCCACTCTTTCGTTCGCCCACTACTCCCATCACCCGGATCAAGCAGACTACCCGCGCCATGCATATTTTGATGACAGCTTTAGCAACGAAGACACTCAAGGACAGCTTTAGCAACGATGAAGACACTCAGGGATCCCATTGACCAAACTCCTCAAGCCTGTGGAAAATGTTGCTCCAGACAGACTGCTTCCTTTACAGGTCCTCCGTATCCAACCCTGAACCAGTCAAAAACAGGAGTCTTACAACCGGCTTTGGTTTTAGCCAACGGGACAGGAACTTGAAGCGTTGCGTCGTTTTGGGTCAATCCACCACCCTTTTAACAACACTTCTACGCAATGGTAGCTTTTTACTCTGCAAAGGTGAGCCGTTGGAACTCGATAAGGACCCTCCTTCACCACGGCCCGGCCGGGAGGCTTGATTCTTTCGACCTTTCGACCTTTCGGCGATGGCTCCGCCACCCCCAGGAATTTTGAAACCTACCCTCAATCGGAATTCTTAAGCAAAGATGGATTTTGGAGCTGCTCTACGCATCGCAGAGAAAGTTGACGTTCCATCTGCAATTTTGAATGACAACAAGATCCTCCGTCTCGGCCTTCGTGCTGCATCCCAGGCTGACATTCTTAACACTGCCATCAATGCCTTATGTGAGAAGCTTTCGTCGAAGTCCAGCCGCCGTGAAGCCAAGCATCTTTACTTCTTGATTGACCAACTTTTCAAGAAAGCATCATTTGCCATGTTTCACTCTTTCGTCAAAGGCTTTATTCAACTTTTCGCTGTTTCTTCGTGACATCGTCCTAAATTCTGTACCAATTCTAAACAACTCCACCAGACATTAGTTACGCAATCGACCTCTGCATGAGTCTGACACCTCTTTCGCGGTCTCATCCACAAGCTTGCATCGCACCGTGACGTTTCACAGAAGCCAAAATAGAACAAACCAAAACAGAAATCCAATTCCTTTTACAAGGTCCAAAACCCGAAGCCTTTACAGGAACAATTGGCCACGGCAACGAAACAACACTTGTCACGACGAAACTAGCTCAAATTGGAGTCACCTTAACGGCAACCGGTCCTTTCGTGGCAGATCTTCGAGCCAGGGAAGAGGCAGGCCCGACAAGTGCAGCTGTTATTCGTCTCCCGGCGTCAGACGTCAAGCTCGCTACGACCAAAGACAAACCCCCGCTTTCATCTCTTCTCGTGGGAGGCCGTCTTCGCCACTTCTTACCCGCATAGAGGAAATTAACATCAAATCAACGGATCCTGTCCATCAACCAAGGCTTTTGTCCCACATTTCTCGACCAAACTGGCACTGATTTCACCACCCCTTTGGAAGTTTGCCTCACCAGTTTCACCTCGTTTTCCATCCGAAGTTCAAGACCTTCTAGCAAAGGGCACCATCGCCATAAGGTCAAACCCTCTACGGCTAGGATTTACAGTTCAATCTTCCTCCGACCAAAAAAATCCAGCGGCAAAAGACTCCTCTTCAACCTCATGCCCCTAAACTGGAACATGGAAAATTGCCACTTCAAAATGGAAACCCTCGACACCATTCGCCAATCCCTAAAACCGGACGACTGAACGATCTCCATCGATCTAGAAGTTGCTTACCTCCACATCCCGCTACACGCATCAGTCCACCATCTCTTTTGCTTCATGTGCAACGGCACAGTCTACGTGTATCAATGTCTTCCTTTTGGCCTCAACGCAACACCCAGGATCTTCACGTTAATTCTCAAACCAGTCCCTGCCCATCTCCATCAAAGCCAAATTCCGGCAAGAGCCTACCTCTTGGCTCCTCAACAACCAAGAACCAAGCCAACTCATCCTCAACCCAGATTTCTAGACACCACATCTCAATCAACTCAGTTTCAGCATAAACGTCAAAAAGTCAAGACTTGTTCCTACCCAAGAATTCAGCTTTCTAGGAGTCTCATTCAACCTCGCATTTGCAACCGTTATGCCTTCACCAGACAGAATGGAACACTTCATCGCTTAGGCACGCTCCTTTCGTCATAAATCAAATCACACCCTCACCGAACTTAACTCCCTCGTAGGGAAAATGGACTCCATGGCAAATCTTGTTCCCTACGACAAATGGATGACCAGGCCATTCCACCATTACCGGATCGACACCTGGGGAAAACATCAACAATGCAATGCCCTAAACCCCATGGACAACGGTTTCCCGTATGAAACCATCCTATGGTGGTCCGATGTCCAGACCCTTTCGCCTTCACGAACCCCCACCAGATCTTCTCCTGACCGATGCCTCCCTGGAGGGTTGGGAAGCTCACATAGCTCACCACGAAGTGTCAGGCAAATGGATATCCCACGATCAGGACCACAAGTACATCTTGGAACTGAAGGCTGTACACAACGCACTACATCACTTTCGTCACCTTGTCTCGGGGAAAGTACTCCCAAGTCCAAGCAGATAATACAACAGCCATTGCTTACATACGAAAGGAAGGAGGAACAAGATCCCGTCAACTCCAGAACATCACTTTGGCGATCTTTGGCCCATGCATTCAGCTCAAAACCTCCATTCTGCCTCTTCACACTCCAGGCAACCGAAACGTCATTGCGGACATTCTCACTCGCCAAAAGCCTCCCTCGGTAGAATGGACCCTGAAGAAATCCATTTGCGAATCTCTCTTCAACAGATAAGGCACTCCGATGTTAGACCTATTTGCCACAAGGCACAAGTCCAGACTTTCCTGCTTCATCAGCCCAATTCCCGACGATCAAGCATGGGTGGGCAGTGGACGCACTAACCTTCCCTTGGCAGAACTTGTACAGGTGTCTCTTCCCACCATTTAAACATCTACCTCAGGTCCTCCAGAAGATCGTGTCACCACAAGGGATCTTCCTGTTAATAGCGCCGAACTGACCATCAGCAGCACGGTTCTCTCAACTTCTAAATCTTCTGATCGACAATCCAAGAAGCCTACCAGACGTTCTAGATCAACTGTCACAAAGAAAAGGGACCCTTTTCCACCCAAACCTCAACACTAAACCTGCACGGGTGGCTACTATCGTCACACTCATCCAGAAAACTGGAATTCTTGAATAACAAGCCATCAGAATCGTGAGCAAAGCCATCAAACAGTCTACCAACAAAATTTTCGATAGCCACTGGAAAAGATGGTTTCATTGGTGTAACGGGAGGAAAGTCAATCCAATCGATGGGGGCGGCGGGCCCCGGGGGCCGGACGGGCCTACTTCTTCACTGATCTCTTCAAGGAAGACTTAAAAGGATCCACAATCTAGTTTACCGCTCGCCTTGAATTCAGTCTTCAACGCAGCAGGCAAGTCTTAGCTCCTTGATGATTTCCATGTTTCATCACTCCTCAAATCCTTTGAAATTGAACGTCCAATTGTCCGTCGGCTTTTTCCTGACTGGGACCTTTCAATCGTCTTGGACTGTGATGTAAGCTCCTTGTGAACCATTCCTCAACAGCAGCACAAACGTTCTCACCCGCAAGATGGTGTTTCTGGTGACTCTTGCCACAAGCTTGCATTGCAGCGAAGTCCAAGCCTTGTCAATCAATACAGCGTACTGCTTCTTTTACCCTAATTTCACTGCTGCTCATCTGCTCCCAATATCTTCCTTTCATGCAAAAACTCAAAAGCCTTGTGAACCATCAAAAGCCAATCATTTTACTGGCGCTTTCAAACATAACCGGTGATGATGAACCATAACGTCTTTCTTTCCAGTACGTACACTACGTTACTACATCCAAACGACAACTCCGCCGAAGCTGCAACCAACTCTCCTTTCCCTACAGAAGAGACTGTGGTGAAACCTCTGCCAGAATGGTTGCAACCTGGATCAAATCAGTCATCTTACACACCTATGAAGACATCAACCTCAACTCCACCGTCAACAACATCAGGGTCGCCACACACGAACTGAGGGCCATCTCGACATTATGGGCTTTCCACAACAACATCCTGGCTCCTGAGATACTTGCAGCCACATCCTGGAGAAGTTCGACAGCCTTCACGTCGCACTACTTCAGGGGATAACGACACAAGCCAATGGACTACACCGTCTGGGACCTATCGTCACTGCCAGATGTGTCGTTAACCGCCCTTAAGACTATGAAAAAGAAGCAAGACCTTAATCTCTAAAAAAAAAAACGACACTTTTCAGGGCCACCAATTCCAGAAAGAGAACCAAATTTGCCGTTTCCTGTTTTTTTCAATAAAATGTGAAGTTTGTAACTTTTTGCAGGATCCAACTCGTAACCATAGGGTGCCTGTCAAGGTGGTGCCCTCCACCAGTTTTGACGAAGTCTTTCTGTTGGTCTTTCAAAATTAATGCATATTTCCAGACGGCATAGGGAAACATACAGGAAATATTCATTACCAGTACCCACCCTCCCTCCCTCTTCAGTCGCCATCATTGACATATTGAGAGGAAATAAAGATGGCAATCGGCCATCTTTTATAGTGAGGAGTGCGGTTGTAGTGAGGAGTGCGGGTTAAGCAGCTGGGTGGATCTGAACCACTGAAAAACCTCTAGGGAAAAACAGCATTTAGGAATACTCGCAGGGCCGGGCAGTGTCAGTAATTCTTTGTTTTTAAGTTTCATAGCTCTTCTTTATATGCTTTCTAATACTGTTATTGTTTATCCTAGCATGTTTGTATGCCTGCTCGCCAAGTCATAGCGCAGGCCCCTGTCCTCTGTAACACGTCTCTGGACTGCCCGAGCACACGTTACACTTGCCTCATTCCGGCTGTGGATCCGTCCACCAAACTGTTGGCTGTGCATCGACAAGACAAGGAGGATATGCTCTTCTTAGGCTACCCCGGAGACCTCTACTATGCACGTAAAGGAATTAATTAAATAGCCTCATAAATGTATTTGATAGTTGTTTTTAGGGATTGACCTACAATCTGAGCCTTAGGCCGAGTTACTGTGTTTACCCTGTGGTTCGAGTCTAAGACTCCGTCAAGTAGTAGTTTTTTTAGCCATTTTGTAAAAATGTTTGTAGTTCCTGAAAATATTTTTTAAAAACCACTCAAATAAATAAACCACTAAATTGGGCTATAAAATTCTAAAGCAATCTCGCTTACTGAGCGAAGTGAGGGAGGTCCCGTTTTGTCTGACTTGCCATTTTTCTTTGTCTGATGACTGTTCACAGTAACGGCAAACCTCTAAACTAATTCTTATGAAATCTGGCAGGTATATTCTTTTAATTTAAACCGAATTGCATCTGTATGTGGTTTAGCTATGGAAGTTCTTCTTCCATGAAGGGGTTTACCTAAAGTAAACTCCAAAGGTAATTTCGCCCCGTTTTAAGGTGATCATTTGGGATTGGTTTGATAGGAACATTTTTGAAACGTAACCCAATGGCATATACAACTTCTAAATCAGTCATCAGATTGAACATAAACCAGTTATGAATACTCTTAAAAATCAAATGATTTTAAATAGATCCTCTTAAAATTTTTAATGTAAAAACAACCTTCCTAACTAAAACGTATCATGAATATTAATGGATAATCACAGAAACTAATTCTGCTATTCAAATAACTACTAGTAGGATTTGCTTCACCAACTTAAGCATTTGCAACGCATTAAACTCTATATCACTGTTGGCAGAGGGTAGGTAGTGAACCAGTATTGGTGAAAGTGGTACGGTAGTGACAAGCATTAGTAATTACGTGAGCGTAAAGGACAAGTAATGTAATGACGACCTTTTGTTTGTTTCAGTTACGCTAAGTGATTACTTGCCAAAATGGTCCTTTGTGCCTCTTCGATTCCCTTCAGTAGTCGACACGATGTGCAGGTAAGCTGCATGGGTAGATGAATAAGTGTAAAATATCCCTTGCTTTTATTCATTGGGAATGAAAAATATCCCCAGGATGCAAAAAAATCTCACTGCTAAGTCTAAATTAGGATACAAAAGCTTAGTCACGATAAACCTAATATAACATCCTATTTTCAAAGGCCATTGGACTATCATTATAAAATGGATTCACTGTAATAACATAATTCTATTGTATACACCACTACTACTGCTACATTAGGAATTACTCTCGGTAGGAAGCGCAGCATAAAAAAGTAAGGAAGCCAAAACGGCTAGGAAGACTATAGCACAACTTTGTCTGTCCATCCGTCCATCGCCTTTTCTAGTGGTAGTCAAGTGGATTTAAAAAAAACACGGCAAATTTAAACATCGTTACTTCCTTATGTCTAGTGGGCTTTGAACTGAATGACTAATAGGCTAATAATTCAATGAAATAATAACATTTGATCGCCATATTCAATCACTACAAAAGACACGCAAGTGTAAAAAAACAAATGGATTTCATTCTCGTAATGCTATGAAAAGTGCGTCTGGGGTCACCAGCGCGACAGGGTTGTAACAACACACGTTAGCATCATCTAAAAAACACTCGATACCATGTTGCTTGAATGAATAGGCCTGCTCTCAAAACCAACTCTCCGTAGCTTCTACTCACAAAATTAAAACAGCAGGTAAAAACAATTGGGCATAAAAGCTACAAATTATGCCTAAAATAGCGCTGCCACGGCAACGTGAAGTTTTGAAAACGTGTTGCGTAAATGAATAGGCCTACTCTCGAATCAAGTTCTCCGTTAGCTGCTACTTAAAAAATTAAAACTGCACTAAAAAAAGGCCTAAAAGCTGACAATTAGGCCTAAAAGCTAACACATTTTGAAACAGTAATTGTGACGGTTACTACTTTTTAAGACACGCCAGTATGCCGCCCCCGCCAAGATAAACGATAACACGTATCCAGATTAAATATATACGAGCGTGGTAACCACTTGACACTGTTTTCAGCTATCTGAGGAAAATAACAATGCGACAGAAGGCTGCAAACTTGTTTGATCGGGAGACTTTGGTTGCCTGACATTTAGCTTAACATTGTCGTGTTGAAAAATCGATGTAAATAACTTCTTCCATGCGATGAATAAAGCTGAGATTTGGCAGATAGATGTAGTTTAACCGTGGAACGTGTCACTTGCTAATTTGGGGGTTAGGAGAGGCGTAAATTCTGAGTTACCAATCAACCTCAGTACTATTTTAAAGGCAAGAGTTACAGCATTTTGATTTTGCTTTTCAATTCGCTTACAAAAATGAACATGAAAATGTGAGGACCCAGCACGTCAACAACACACGAGTGAAGAATTGTTGATTTCCCCATTGCTAAATAATTTCGACTGAGACTAAGACACATGTCAACCTATTAGAAAAAAAAAAGAACAGTCTAAACGTCAATTACTTTGTAACAGCGTGCAGTTAAAAAATGCACTCGTTTGATGTTTAAGGAAAGGTTTTACGAAATTCAAAGTCAAACCAACAAAGGAACACGAACAAGCTTTCCTGTAAGGTTACAGATACCACGTTGCTGAAATGTTGAGTCCATATGAAATCGGACAGCTGTCCTCAAAAGAGAATGAAAACCAAAAAAGAAGTGGGTCCGGATCATTAAATTGGATTCACTTTTCCATCTCATAATTGCTAAGAAAAAAATGGATTTTATCAATTTGACCAAAATATATGATAATCTACCCTAAAACAAAACTTGTTAAGGATTGCCGCCAAGCTTTTCGGCTGTTTGAAGTTGTGATATGAAACTCGAAGCTCTTTCGCCAATCTAAAATCCCACTGACTAAGACTTCAAACGTTAAATGAAATAATTGAAACTGGCGCATTAAGTAATTTTCATATATTTCATTTAACTTTTGAACTTTAAAAATGTCACATCGCCTATTTTGAAAATTCGAGTCCATGTTTACGGGGTTTTTTTGTTGTTTACGCTTAGATTTCAAAGTAAAGGATATTTACCGTTTCAATATCTTTGCAAATTTTCGACAGTCAGCTTTTCTGCAGTTGGAGGGGCAGAACGACTGACTGTCTTCATCAGGCTTCCACATCACCGCGTGATGTGGTAGCCTGATGAAGACAGTCGTTCTGAGCACCTCCAACTGCAGAAAAACTGACTGTCGAAAATTTGCAAGGATATTGAAACAGTAAATATCCTTTACTTTGAAATCTAAGCGTAAAAAAAAATGTAAACCTTTGAACTATTACTCGTTGGTATTAGCTTGGCATTTGATACCATGACTTCAAACGGACAGAATGCTTGGCGGGAATCCTTAACAAGTTTTGTTTTGAGGTAGTAGATTATATAATAGAGATTGCTGTTGCTGTGCGTTATAGAGGTGTGTGCATCAACATTTTCCTTGAATAAGTGGTGGAAGTATACAGAAGAACGGCTGCGACTAGGTAATCGCTGCAGCTGCTTCTTTAGAAGTTAATGTAATTCACAAGTTGGCCTTGTTCTGCAGGGAAGTAAAATGTATTGAACTTGCCTGGATTTATTCACATTACTTCTAACAGTAACACATTTATAAAAAAAAAATACCATACTTAATTAATTAACTGATTATTAACGTACTTATTGTTGCCTACGAAACTCTGTAAATTTTATTCTAATTTATAATACTTTGTGCTCCCCAAGCATGCAATTTGTTCCAAGGTATATAATCAGGAGTGTGCCATTTTGCATTTGCCTGAAAGACCCACACAAGTTTTTAGTTCTGTAAGAGTATTTTTTGTAGAATTTTAATTTTGTTCTTAAGCAGTTGTGCATTCCAAAAGCACTAGCAACAGCAGCAGAGAAGGGCAATATGATGCACAGCCTTCCATTCTCTCCTGAGGCCTAATTTGTCCGTAATAAAAGAGGGTTGCAAATGGGTACGGGAACGGAAAAGTCCTGCCTTCAACAAAGTGTAGAGGAATATGGGTTTGTAAATATGCTTCGGTACTTGTAGCTTAAGAGACTCAGTTCAAAGCAAACAAGACTTCACAATTAAATATCCTATAGAAAACAAAAACGAACTCGTTTGATGCTTAAGGTAAGGTTTCACTGAGCCGAAGTCAGCACAGCAAAGGAACACAAATAAATCTTTCTGTTAGGTTTCAGATACTGTAGTGTTGCTGTACTGTTTAGTCCACGTGAAACCTTACTGCTGTACTCAAATATTTTTACCATTTTTACTTGTGCACATGATGCATTAGCTAATGGTTGCGCTAAAGAAGCGTACGTAGGTTCCCAATCTGCGTTTCGTATCTGGAAACAGAACGGTTGTCACAGGCATGGCATGGATTACGAGAACATGGTGGCCAAAAGGAAGGTGTTCAAGAGTGCTCTGCGCTGCTGCAAAAGGAGAAAGTCTGTACATCGCAATAATGCTCTTGTGAACAACACTTTGCAGAATGATTGGCGTGGCTTCTGGTCTGTCATCAACAAGAAAAAGAGGCAGGATTCTGTGACCACTGTTGTTGATGACGTTTCTGGGAATCAGAATTGCCAACCTGTGGGCACACAAGTTTCGTAGTTGACTCAACAGTGAGACTTTGTCGATGCAACGTAATTGATCCTATCCTTCAGGAGGTGGAAGACAGTGCCAGTGGGAGCTTCAACTCCTTCACTGCAAAGGAAGTGGGTGAAGCCTGCCGGAATTTTGGTCTGGTGAAGTCTTGTGGGTCTGATGGACGTAAGCGTGATCACATTAGGTTTGCCTGGGGCGGGATACTCGATCTGCTGGGTAGAGGGTTTAGCGCTTGTGTTGAACACTCATGGCTGCCAAAGGTTGTAATGAATGTCACCATCCATCCTGTTCCTAAAAACAGGACTGGAAGTTTGACTGACAGCAACAACTACAGGCCCATTGCGTTGGCGAGCATTCTCTCCCTGGTTCTGGAGAAACTCCTTATGATCAGACTTGACCGGTTCTTGAAGACTTCCGATAACCAGTGTGGCTTCAAACCGAAACACAGCACCGAACAGGCTGTTCATGTGCTTAAGGAAACGATCCGCCAATATCGTTCTCAAGATAGCCCTGTTTTTGTGTATCTCCTCGACGCTAGCAAGGCATATGACCGGGTTAATTGGTGGGTTTTGTTTGGCAAGCTGCTGGACAGGGGGTTTCCGAAGTGGGCCATTTGGCTGCTGGCAAATTGGTATGCTGGGCAAGAGATGTCTGTTCATTGGAATGGCTGTGTTTCTGCTGAGTTTCACGTGTTCAATGGCGTTAGACAAGGTAGTATCATTTCACCTGCTTTATTCGGAGAATACATGGACTCCTTTTGTCAGTCTCTTGCTGTGAAAGGCATTGGCTGTCATGTTGGGGGTGTTAGTGTGAACAGTATTTGTTATGCCGATGATCTTGCAATTCCGTGCCCCTCTGCCAAATCCCTCCAAATGTTACTAAATTTCTGTGTGCAGGTTGCGGCTCAGCTGGATTTGTGTTTTAACCCAGCAAAATCGGTTTGCCTGGTGGTTGCTCCCAAAGGTCGTAGATGGAAGAACTTTACTCCACCAAAGATCTTCCTTGCTGGCAAGCCTGTGAAATACGTTCAAATTGCCAGGTATCTGGGGCACATCATTAATGATAATCTGCGTGATGATGCGGACATTCACCGGCACCATGTTGTGTGGCATTCGGTGTTGTATGGGGACTCTATGTAGTTGTCTGCCTGCACCGGGTTTCTTTTAGCTTCGGCTATGTTTTTCAATTGTTATATTGTTAGTGTAACTTAGGCCAGTCATTTGTTGTTTTATGTATGGACCATTTTGCGGTCTGATTGGGAATAAATAATAATAATAATAATAATAATAATAATAATAATAATAATAATAATGATTGGTGCATTTTATCGTCTAAACGGCATCGCTGGAAAGTGTTTAAAAACTAATCGTCTTAGTGGGCTCTTAGCACAGCTCTACAGATAATTCAGGATTCGTGGAGTCATTAAAAACCTGGAAATATTTTGGAAAGTAATAATGAAATTCCATGCTTGGAATAGTGCTAAAAATCTTGAAAAATGATGTATGTATCATCAGTAGGGTGATGAGCGGAATGTAGACGTCGTGACTGAAGAACACTGAAAAGATTTAGTTAGCCAAGAATAGTTGAGTATGTAGCATTACATTATTCTTCCTTTGTTTGGGCATGAAAAGTTTTAGAATCTGGCTCTGGCTTTAATTGTATTTACGTGTATAATGATTGGATACAACAGTAAAGTTTCACGTGGACTAAACAGTATAAAAACACTGCAGCATCTGAAACCTTACCTTAAGCATCAAACGAGTTCGTTTTTGGTTTCGAATTTGTGCTACGTTGGCATGCCATGCAGTTTAGATTAGCTTGTTTTAATGCTTTGGACGTACCAAGTTAAGTCTTCTGTACTCCTTGCAAACGCACTGAATTTCTCTCGCTTCGCTCGCTCATTAGTGCAAGTCTTTCTATTAGAGTAGTTTTTCTGCAGATCTCTATCCAGCGGCTTCAGCCTTTATTCGTATTAGTACAGGACAGTAAGCCAAATGGGCAACGAACATTTTAGGTTTAACATGGGAGGGTGACATCAAACCACTACATAAACTAATTCGTAATAAGGGTAATGCTTCCTGTTCACGTTTCCTCAAAGTGCGGGTGAATTGTTGGCTCACCAGCATTGTTACAATTTGTTTGTGGCTGGCTTTTGCTAATTGGCATTGTTGCAAAATAACAATGTTTAAGACAATGTAAAACAATAAAACTGGCCGTACAGGCCCCCGTAACTCCGGAATGGCACAACCAATTGAAATTTTTACAAAGGGCACATCACCGGAAGTAGCTCTTTCAAACGAGCTAAGAGTCAGCTTTCTAGGACGAATAGTTTGATCTGTACAGAGCGTAGCAGAAAAATGTCTTGCCAAGAACAAGAAGAAGAAGCCAAAAATGAAAATCACTATTCCAGCTCAAGTCCAGATCTCTGATGTGACGCATCGGAAATTAATAAAAGTTGGTACACGTGTTACCCAATCCCCCACAAAGCTCATACCAAATTTCAGTGGAAAATGTTGAAAGACACCGGAGAAATTAAGCATCGAAATTTCAGCTTTAACATGGGAGACTGGGGTCACCACCTCTACTAATAACTCTAGGATGCATTTTTTTTTTTTTTACCAATAAGAGTGATTTTTACTATAATCAATGATGGAGGACCTTGTCGTTGCAGTTGTACCTAAGCTGCTTTGGCAGTTTGTATCTGGGGTGAGTGAAGGGCAAACTATGCCACAGGTAGAAACAGGGAACATGCAATGCATCTAGTGTATCCGAGGTTTCCACACCAGTATTAAAATTCCTGTTCTAAGGTGACTTTCATTACCTCCCATAACTGCAAGCCCAAGCCACTGTAACTCATGTTTGTTGAAGACGGTGTGGTACCGCTAAAACACTGCGGTGTGGTGGTACCAACCTCTCCAGCAATAAAGTTTCAGTGGATTGGGTTTGAGGTTTTGTAAGGTACTGACTGCCCGTAGTTTACATTTGTTTTTTTTTTTTTTCTTTTTAGATATATAATATCTTTTTCTGGGGCCCTAGCCCTCCTCAACGTCGTGCCCTGCTTCGCTTTAGATGGCCAGTGGATCACGCAGGCAGCGGTGGATCTCCTGTTAATTGGTCTAGTCCCTTGTAAACAGACTCGTAATATAATTTTTACAATTGTGTTGGTTATTGGTACCCTTGTTCTAGTTGCAAATATTGTCCTAGGTGTTATAGCAATCTTTTAATCCTAATACTCAACAATTCATATACATAGCCATAGGTCTTTTTTTTTTTTTTTTTTTTTTTAGCAATTTTTTAATTCTAAAAATAAAAAATTAATATACATACCCATTGGTTTTTTTTTTTTTTTTTTTTTTTTTGTAATGTGTTGCATATTGACAGAATGAAGTGTTACAGTCAATGCCGCTTTGATTTTATTGATGCTGTATAAAATTTCTATTACAAATTTGTAATAAAACTCTTTTTAAACGATACTGTGCGAGCAGTGTCCATCTGATCCTCAGGGCTACATGTTTTATTCCGTACGTAACTTCTTAATTTTTACTTGGGGTTGAATCGTTTTAGACTAGCAAGGAATTGTGATTACCGAGCCTGGAAAATGGCATGGAAATTTTAATTATTGAGCCTGGAAAGTGATATGGAAAATGGCATAGAAAATTAAACTACTGAGTTAGGAAAAGGCCTGGAATTTAGTGTAGATTGCTACATACGACCTGTGATCATGACCTTGTAAAACTTCTATAGGCTATTCTTCAATTATTCTTAATTATTCAAGTTAATAAAAGGCACAAAACGAAGCAAAACATGCTGTAGTTAGAAGGATAAACAAAGGAAAGCGTAGTGTGGCACATTTCAGACAAAAAACATGAAATTGCCAGCCCTTCGGACAGGGCGGGCTGAATTTTGTTTCTATTGCTTAAACAGAAATTTACAGGTACGGTAAGTGTGTTTCCGAACGGCATATAGAAAATTTACTTTTCATGGCTGGCTGTAATACATGTCGACTGTACTGTCCTCTCAGCTACTAGACAAGATACTCACCAAATGGCCTGAACTGTACTGAAATGTTCTGTCATAACTGTTAAAAGGTTTCTACTGTCCCAAGTTTTTCTCTATAGTGTCATGCCAGTTCCATCGCTGCTAATAGTCCACTCATTGAACTGGTGTTAGGTAGGCATTACATTCATTGGTATCATTCCTAACAACAATGCTTTGCATTTGCCCTCGTGTCATCCATTGTCATTACAGTAAGCTGCATCCTTGAACAATTTTCTAAGACAATGGGGGATTTCTTCTATTGCTCTCCAAATGTGACTTGAAGAGGTGGGGGGTAAGAAAGACATTACTGTGACACTGAAGTTGCGTTCCAATTTTGTCTCTTTCGTCTTGTTTGTTTGTATCCAAAATCGGAAAAATTAAAGAATATTATTACACTGGTTAGGTATGGTAGTTCTTGTATATGTCCATGTTCGACTGAATTAAGTATCTGCAAATTGTTGCGCACACTAGCTAACAAATGCTGATTTTTGTTTGCTTCACTCACTCAATCAGCGCACCCTGCGACCCCCCCCCCCCCTCACTAATGATTACTAGCTCATCATATCATGTGACTCAAACCCGCTCGGCTAATGATCCTCCTTTTCTAATAATAATAATAAATTATTTTTTGCGATTTCGGCTCCAAAGAATGGGGAAGGGATAGGTTTATCATATCAAAAACCAAAACTGGTGAAAGGGGCCTCCAAGTTCCGAATGGTTCGGCCCGTCAAAGGAGTGATATCAACACACCAAAACATTCGCCAAGTTAATCGCACCGCTTAATAGTTCGAAGGGTAAATGAAAACTAGGTAGCAATGTTCAAGTTTTCATTTAACGTCCAAAGTATTATTCGGTACGATTAAGTTGGCGAATGTTTTCATGTGTTGATATCACTCATTTTAAGGGCCGAACCATTCGGAACTTGACAGCCCCTGATACCAGTTTTGGTTTTTGAGATGATGTCAGTCCTTTTTTTTTTAAATTGTGTATTAGACTCAACTCCACTACTGTGCAGATGTGTAGTAAAGTGGCACGTCAACAAGAAATTGGTTTTCAACACTTTGCTACTACTTTTTGCCTAAAGGCCAAACCATTCTCAACTTAGGCACCTCTTTATAGGTTTTTGGTTTGGTTTTAATTTTGTGGTAATTTGTTGTATTTCATTAGTTTTGGTGTGTTGAAGGGCCGAACCACTCCATTGAAGGGCTGAACCACTCTCAAGTTGGTGGCCTCTTCACCAGTTTTTGGCGTTGTTTATTTTACTATGATTTTACAGTTGGTTTATTTTTTGTGAATTGGACGTGAATACAGTTTCTTAGGCAACGTTGTTTAGATTTTTCGTGCTACACTAGGGCAGTGGTTCCCAATCTTTTTCAAACCGCGACCCCCCTAAAAACGATTTTCCCTCCGGGGCCCCCCCCCCACCCCCTTCCAAGTAAATTCCTTCTCCCGTCAGTTTCACAACTAGCGGGGTCTAGGAGAGCGTTGTGAGCTCCTCCTGCGTGGTACGGAGCGGAGCCCCGGGAAGCCAACGCTTTTTTTTTTGCATTTTAAGCATTATAAACGTTGTCATTTGCTCGTGAAAAAAATAGCCCTCATATTTTATAGAATTATACAATACACAAAGTTGTTTTTAGATTAGAAAGATTAGTTGTTAGAATGGATAGATTATAATTAGATTTTAGAAGAGATAAAAGTACTTTACACTTAATTAATTGTACTAATGATTAAATTTCGGGGGGGGGGGGAAGATTTTAAGATTAAAAGATAAAAAAAAGGAAAATAATTTTTTTCCTGCTTGTGTATCGCGACCCCGAGAGGACAACCGCGACCCATAGGCTGGAAACCACTGCACCAGTGTGTGTCTGGGCACGCACGTCAGTATACACGTTGTCATTGTCCAAACTTTGGCCATCCAATCAGAGACGATGCCGACAATACTAACAATGGTTCTAACAATATTTTCGTACTTATGCTCCATCCCCGTTACACCCCTACGCTTCAAACTATGAAAGGTATGCAGTTCGTTTCGTACTGTAGCCATTTGTCCAATTTCATAGCTGGAAGCCTTCACGTTATCTCGTTATCGATGAATAATCACCCTATCGAAATTAACATGGGGATGAGCGGACTAGAGTTGGCTAGCTAGCTATTCATTTGCAACGTTATTGAGGGTCGATTTTGCATTGAAAGCAGATTAGCTTGCTTTCCTACACGAGTTAATTTTTGTCAGGTGGGTAATTGCTCTTGATTTCAACACAATTTAAGCGTTTGTACCGCATTATTATTTTTATCCAAGTACCTGAAATGGGCTCAACTCTGCTTCAGGATATTAGACACTGACGCTATGGTGTCGCGCTACAATGATTTACAACCTCGACAATTGAATTGATGTGATGTTTGTTGCGATGATTATTGCCTAACTGGTGCGACACACTAGCGTGTGTCTAGATCCATGTATACACTGCCTAAATTAAAATTATTAAAAGTACACTTATTTACAATAACAAATAGTAGGTTGATACCATTGTCTTTAAAACTTCGAAAACTCAACATATCTGTTCAGATCAACATTACAGCCTCTTCTTAAAGGTAGCAAGTGTTGGCGCCGTGATGAGATCAGCAGGAAGAGCATTGCAGGGACCTACGACAATCCCTCCTACTAGTCTTCAAAATTAATTTAAGGGTATGACCCCTTGTCTGATTTCCTTCCCTTAATGAAAAGAAATGGTTGTTCCCCAAGTCTGTCAATCCATGTAAAATTGAAAAGGTCAGGCTTGGGTTCTGCTTAAGTCTCCTCACTTCAATGGAATCATTATTTACAATTTTCAAACGTTCTGTGTAAGTTTTACGTTTAGTACCGGGCAAATACTTTGTAAAATTTTCCTGAACAGACTCAGTATGGCTTATATTTTTTATTAAATGTGGACACGAGACCGGACTTGAGTATTCCAGTATAGGCTTAACAAATACAATGAAGGTCGTTATATCACCAAAAGGTACAAGGTCGTTATATCACCAAAAGTAAAACATCTTTTTAATTATTGCCATTCTCTGTCGAGCAGTCTTGACAATGTTATTGCAGTGAATTTCACTCTTACGATTACTGGTAAACCACACCCCTAAGTCTTTGACTTGGGTGACATGGTCAAGCACTGTGCCCTCAAGTCAATATTGCATCTCCATATTATTCTAATGTTCACTAATATTATATTCTACCAGCAATGTTCGTGCCTTTTACTTTTTTTTTTTCCAATTTAGTTCTGTGCCACAAAATCGGTAGTGTTGAGCGAGCCACCCTAAACCTCTTCTTGTATGTATTCTCTGTGTAGCATCCCTGCTCTATGTTTACTTCATGGCACTTTGCCATGTACACTATTGCCATACCCCACTGTAAAACGTTGGATTTCCCCATTCCTCAGCCTGGATTTCAGTTTCTATGTGACGTGGAAAATTTCCATTACGTGGAATTCTAGTATTCGCCTTCCCCAATGCTGTTCCTCTTATAGTTTAAAAGTTATTGCGCCTGCCTGCCTGCCACGCAGCTCAGTGCGCATATGCACCGCTCCTATATAAAAGCGCTGGGAGCGACCGTACGCAATCTTTTCTTCTCTACGATCCGCACCGTTCAGACACTTGTTACTCGCTCCTGGGATTTTTCGTCAGTGCCACTGTTGCTCTCGTTCTGCAAATGGAAGAAACGCCACAGAGGTCTGTGATCCTTCTTGTCAGAAATCTAAAGGTGTTGCGTACCAAAAGTACACCCAAGTAGGCGTCGGCCAGATTACGATCCCGCCATCTTCGCCTTCATCTGCTCAGTGGTCAGCCTCTCACCTCCGCTGCCAGGCTTTTCTGCGGCTTGTTGTCGTCCGCCTATCGTTCGTTTTTCGTCCGGTGGCTCTCGTTCTTCATGTCCTTTGCCTGTTTTCTCTTCGGCCTCCGAAGGCATCACCTTGGACACTGCCATGTCTCCTTTCCCCTGTGGTCAGGCTGTGCGCCCCCCATCTCCAGACCTTCGCTCTCTTCAGTCCTAGCTTTCAAGAAGGCTTATTCTTGGCCAAGCTACAAGTCCCAAGGGAATGCCGACAGTTGACTCGTCCTTCGGCAGTACCGCTGGATCTTTCATCTAGGTCTTCTTGCCATTCCTCATGTCCTCAACCTTCGGTAGTGATGGTGATGAACACCTCGGCTGAACCCCTCTCTCTCAGGAGAAGGTTCTGCTCATGGATACACCCTTCGTTCCTTCAGTCAGTTACAAGCTCAAGTTGTCACCTCGTCCTTCGTCCCCAAGCCAGTACACTCAAGACTGAATCACTGCTGCTGCCTCCAACGGCAGCGCTCTTCCCTTGATGCTCCCGGCCCTTCGCATCATCACATTTTGTCCTCGCCTGTCCTAGAGCCTTCACCTTCGCCTGACAGGCCACGTCTGCCTTCCGTCAGCCGCTGCCTCCACCTTCGTTCAAGCCTCACCCTCAATGACACAGACATAGACGCAGCCGCCGCGGCCTCTAGGACTGCACACCATCCTTCTTTCGCTTCAAGCAACGGTGATTCTCGCCATGATCACTTCGCCGCCTCCTTAGATCACGATCCTGACCTTTCGGAAAAGATTCTTCCGGACCTGCTGAACACTGTCTAGGACATTATTCCCGACTGCTTTTTTTATAATCCATCATCTTGTGCTGCGGATCCCGTAAAAAACTGGGGTCTCACCACTGGCTTCGGCTTTGGGTTCTGGGTTAATCAACTGCCCTGCTACGACACTCCTTCGCAATAGGGGTCTGCCCCTAGGTAAACGCAACCCATTGGAGTTAGACAATGACCCCCCCCCCTCCGTTTGCGAAACTTCCTACTTCCGCCCTACCAGCGACGGAGCTGCTAACCCAAGGAACTTCGATACATACCCGCAGTCGGAGTGCCTCACTGCAGAGGTACATATGGACTAAGGCACTGCTCTCTTTATCCCATGAAAGGTCTCTGACCCTTCGTCAGCCCTCAAAGACGGCTCCTTTGCCAAGGCCTTTGGGCTGCTTCGCAGACTGATGTCTCGACACTGCTGCAAATGAGTTATGCGAGAAGTTGTCTTCAGAATCTACTCAATTAAGAAGCCAAACTTCTGGCCTGTCTCATTGGTCACGTCTTTCAGAAGGCCTGTTTTGTCACATTCCACTCCATGAACTGGCTCACTAATGCTCTTTTCAACTCATCACTTCTCCTTCGGGATGTCGCCCTGGACACCGTCTCCAACCTGAACGATTCTACACGTCACGAACTACGAAATCAGCCGCTTCCTGAATACGACACTCTTTCAGGGCCTCATCCCAAAGCTGGCGCCCCATCTGGATATTGCCCGCAAAACTAAGGCTTCTCGGCCCAAGCAATCTCGCTTCTTCAACACGACTTCTTCCCGACCCTTTCACCCAGCGCCAAGAACATCTGGCACCCTTCAGATCATCATGACAGTTTAGATGCGAGCTATCCTAACTTGCTTCTTTTGACTACTCAGCCCTTTCAAAATGCCCCAGGCCGCGGGCGATGCCGGTCCTTAGGCCGAAGTTTTACTGCCAATCGTCAATCCTGCTACGCCTCTCCAGGACCCAAACAACGATCACTATCCTTCCAATGACGTTCATCCTTTGACTCTTCCTGTAGGGGGTCGCCTTCGCCATTTTCTTCGGCTTGGCACAGGCTAACTTCGGACCCACACATTCTTTCGGTAGTACGCAAAGGCTTCACCTCTTTCGGTGGCAGGCCTCTTTTCTTGAGCCAACCACCGTTCGTACCACCCGCTTGGTCCTTCATCCCTTCGTATGCAGTCAGCTGACACCGGAAGTACAAGACCTCCTCTCCAAAGATGCCATTTGGGAATGTGCCGATCCCCTTTGCCCCGGATTCTACAATTCCATCTTCCTCTGTCCAAAAAAGACTGCCGAGCTACATGCTCATCTTCAACCTTCGGCCTCTAA
This sequence comes from Lithobius niger, assembly GCA_023313725.1. NCBI lineage: Eukaryota > Metazoa > Arthropoda > Chilopoda > Lithobiomorpha > Lithobiidae > Lithobius > Lithobius niger. The sequence goes on from JAHWFP010024873.1 coordinate 133,647, forward strand.
ATTTGCAAATTCTGAACCCTCACTCAAAATGGAGACCCTTGATTCCATGCATCTGTCCGCCACCTCTTTTGTTTCAGCTAAGACAACACTGTCTTCGAGTTCCTGTGTCTTCCATTCGGTCTCAACGCCGCACCAAGGTTCTTTAAATGATTCTCAAGTCTGTCCTGGGAGGCCTCCATCAACATCAGATACGGGCAAGCACTTACCTAGACGACTGGCTCCTCCCGCACCACGATTCTGCCTTGCTCATTGCAATCGAGATTTCACCCTGCACCTCCTTCGGTAATTAGGCTTCGGTGTCAATCTGAAGAAGTCCCTTCTCAGTCCTTCGTTTTTCTGCGCGTTTTCTTCAACCTTACCTTGGCAACAGTCATGCCTTCGCCGAAGAGAATTTCCGACCTACTGGTGACAATCAGACACCTCCTTCGCCTTTCGTCTTACCCTCTACAGGATCACAACTCCCTCATTGGGAAGCTCGACTCAGCAGCCAATCTCATTCCCTATGGCAGGTGGATGAGGAGGCCATTCAACCATTTTCGCATCGACGAGTGAGACGGAAACCCAGGACCGTTTCCACACAAACTCCCACTATCTCGGGTGATTTCCAAAACGTTTCATTACGCCACCCTTCTTTGATGGTTGGACGTTCTGATGCTGTCCCAGTTGGTGCCCCTACACGAACCTCTTCTGGACCTGCATCTTCTGATGGATGCTTCCCTCCTGAGTTGGGGAGCACATATTGTTCACCACCAGGTTTCCGACTCCTGGCTACCCCTTGAACAGGACCACATCAAAATCCTCAAACTTATGGCGATTTTCTACGCCCTTCACCATTTTCAAAGTCTCCTCTCAGGGAAATTAGTTCAAGTACACGCCGATGACACAACGGCCATGGCTTACCTACAAAAGGAAGGTGGGACGAGATCTCGCAGCCCCCACGATCTAACGTTGGCAATCTTTCGCCTTTGCATCTCCCTGAACACAACACTCCTGCCTCTCCACACGGGGCAGTCGGAACATTGTTGCCGACTCTGGTCTCGCTCCTCTCTGCCTACCGACGAATGAACACTAAAGACCTCCGTTTGCGAATATCTATTCACCATTCGGGGATGCCCCATGATCGACCACTTCGCCACGAGGCACAATGCCACACTTTGCCATTTCGTCAGCGAATTCACGACGATCATGCTTGGGCAGTCGATGCCCTAACATTTCCTTGGGTCGACCTCGACGGGTATCTCTTCCCCCATTTAAGCTTTTGTCCGTAGTCGTTCGCAAGATTGCTCTGTCTCCCGGCCTGTTTATTCTGATAGCACTGAATTGGCCAGCCGCCGTATGGTTCCTCAACTTCTGGACCTCCTCATCAGTCTTCCTCAAGATCTTCTAGACATCCGGACCTTCTGTCACAACGCCGCAGAACCAGGCTCCACCTTCGCCTTCGATCCCTCAAATTGCCCTATCATTCAACTCCTCATGTCAGCAGGCGTTTCTGAAGACCAGGCCTCTCGCAATGCTAATAAAGCTGTATGGTCTTTCACCAGACTGGTGCTTCTGGTTTCATTGGTGTATCTCAAGGCAGGTCGATCCAGTCGATCCCCTCTACCCAAGCTCCCGAGTTTTTCTCAATGACCTCTTCAAGGAGGGCCTTAAGGGCTCCACCATGCTTGCCTATCGTTCTACCCTTAAATCAGTATTTAAAGCCATGAACAGTTCTCATCTGCTGGACGACGTTCGGATTTCGGCGCTAGTTGAGTCCTTCGAGATCGAGCAAGCAACCCATCACGCGTCGACAGCTCCTGGAATGGGACCTTTCCATCGTATTAGACTCCCTTATGGCAGCCCCGTGTGAGCCCTTCTGCCACCTCAGCCATCTTACTCGTAAAACTGTGTTTGTCCTCACACTCGCTTGCCCGTCTTCGCTGTACCGAGGTACAAGCCATATCACCTGCTCCAGTCGATTGCTTCTTTATAGTAGGCTTCAAAGGAGTCACCTTGACACCCGAGCTTCATTCCGAGTGAATACACAGACACCTTGCGAATCTCCTCGCCCTACATCATTCCAGCACTCTCCAACATCCTGGGAAATGAGCCGGAATGCCAACTTTGCCCTGTTCGAGCCCTTTGTTTTTATTTACAACAGCCTGAACTCCTTTGCAAGGGTCGCTCCCAGCTCTTCCTTTCCTTCGCCAAAACGGACGGCTTAACCTCTGCTCGTATTATTGCAAGTTGATTACAACCGCCATAGTCGAGGCCTACAACGCCCTGAACATCAACTGCGCAGCTAGTAACATTTGAGTTACCGCCTACAAAATGTGAGCCGTCTCCACATCTGGGCTTGCCACAGTAATGTCCCCATTTCCAACATCCTCAAAGCTGCGTCGTAGCGAAACACCTCTGTCTTTTCTGGGGAGCCAGACAACCCTAGGGGACCTATCAGGTGGTGCCTTCCACTGCTTTGACGAGGTTTGCTGGGATGCCTAATTCCAGGTAATGGATATTTTCAGTTAGGCAATTGAAACCAAAATCAACCAGATGGCCCTGGTATTTTGACGTTTTTATCCCTGAATACCTACCAAATTAAATGTTAGCATTTTGTCTAAAATTAGATGCATTTTCCTGACTAACTAAACTAAACATGTGACACCTACCACCCAAGAATCTTGCCTTCGCTTCAATTGCCGGAGCCGAAAGCCTCGCGCATGCATGGAACGATATCATACCTTTGTCTAGACGCACCGTCGGTGGCAACAAAGAGGGGAGAAGGGCAGGGTAATTGGGTAGATATTCAGGAATAAAAACTGATTTATCTCATTCAGAGTAATGGAGACATTTTATTCTTCCATGAAGCTGCCTACAGGATTTCTTCCATTGGTACAGAATTGAACACAACCCAGGATGCAGAGGATGGACGAACTTCATGGGCTCCTCTTTTGGCATTGTCCGAAGCAATAGATTGATCGAAATTCTCATAAGCATAGGAGATCACTGTGTTTATCCAAGTAATAATCGTGGCCGGAATTGTTTGTCCAGAATTAGACCGAAAAGGTAGAAAAAGGTCAGTTTTGCCTTTCCACCATTTCGGGTGTTTGGTTCTACCAAGGTAAAAGCGGAGAGCTCTAATAAGGCGCTGCAGCCTCTCACCTTCATCTCCAGTGAGGGAACCGAGTGCAGGGATGTGAAGGACATGGAAGCTCGGTTGTGTCTTAGCTCAGAATGATGCTCGTGGCAAAAACTTCACAAGATTCTTCTCGAAACACAGATAGGCGTGATCCATGTTCACTACATCTTTTCTCTGGAGGTAAGGCACCATTTTCTTGTGAGGAGGCCTAAAGGAGTTTGTGCGAGTGGTTCATAGAGTTGATACTGAAGGCAGGTCAACACAAGTTGGAGGTCCCACTGTGGAAAGAGTCTTGTAACTGGTCTTTCAACACCGAAGGCATTGATAAGACCTGTTCTAAAATCTTCAAGAACTGCTGTATGACCTGCAGCTCTGAAGACGGACTTTAAAGATTGAACGAAAGACTTTGATTGCCAACATGTTCATTCCTGAAGCGAAGAGGCCATTAAAACATTCCATATTGAGCGACAGATGGAGCCAAAAATTAAAGAATTAATTTTATTCTCCTGGAACCAACAAAGCCGTCTACTCCACTTGCTTTCATAGATCTTCCTAGTGCTTCCTCGAAGCAATTGGCACTTGTTTTGAAATTCCGTCAGCTTGGAAGAGTCAGAGGAGAGTCCTCTCTTCTGCATTAAAAGTTTTTCAGACTTCCAGCAAAAACCTTCTTGGGAAGTCGACTAGGAGTTCCAGAAGAGGGACATACCATAGTTGTGCTGGCCAAAGTGGTGTGATCACTATGAACATCCCTTCCATCTTTGCAATCTTCTCCAAGACTAGTAGGAGAAGGATGAAAGGAGAGACGATGTACCCGAACATTCCATTCCATTGAGTTGTCAGCGCATTGGTTTCCCAAGCTTGTGGATCCTGAAGGGGCTCATGTAGTTGGGGTGACGGTGGTTTAAACTAGTTTCAAAAATATGTACCGTTGGGGTGCTCCACAGGTTGAAGCTCCTGTTGCAGACATCTGAAGGCACCTTCTGTCGTCGGAATCTTGTCTCCTCTGCAAAGAGTGTCCGTTTGGATGCTCCTGCATCCTGGATTATGAAGAAATGAAATCTTCAGGATAGCCATTTGAAAGATCAAATCAGCCTAGTGTTGTAGAGGTTGAGTGTGTCCCTCCGCCTTTCTTCAGATAAGCGACAGCAGTCGTAATGTTGCTCTAGGGTGAATGGCCTTTTTCTTGAGCTGATCTTGAAAATAATGTATTGGAAGAAAAATTGCCCTCAGTTCCAACACATTTATGTGCAGTTTCTTTACTTGCGCAGTCCAGGTGCACGAGATGACGGAGCTGTGGATGTGGGCACCTCAGCCTGGTGGAGGACACATCAGTGATGAGAAACAACTCTGGTTCCTCTTCCTTGATCGGGACCTCCTGTATGATGTTGACAGGGTCGCACCACCAGAGGACCTCTTCCCTTAGGAAACAAGGGGATATGCAGATCTGTATCTTGTAAGGGTCTATTGGTCCTTCCGAAACCAGTAAAGTGGTTGTACTCGCCAACAGCTTATGGAATCTGGTTCACTGCAGCATCCTGAAGGCCTATGATCTTGGAAAGCCTTTGCAATGAAAAGATTTGAAGAGTAGAGTAAAGAGTTCGGGAATCTGTTCTTTGATGGACAAAAATATCTCCGGCGTCGGACAGACTGTTGGTCTCACCATATCAACAGGGCCCCAAGTAAAAGGAACGACTGCATTGGAGTTAAACGTGATTTTTAAGGACACTTACTCCAAGTCCGAGCTTGAAAAGAAGGTCTGCCATCTTCTGAAGATTGAAGAGGATCTTCTGAGTCTTGTTCTGGAGGAGCCAGTCATCTAGGTAAGCGTGAGCATGGATTCCTCCAGAATGCAGTCGCTAGGATTGGGCAGGTTAGGTGAGTGAAGATTCTTGATGCTGTCTTCAGTCCGAAGGGCAAAGCCTTTAAATGATACACCTTTTCCTGAAAGATGCTGGGTTGAAGCGAAATGTGCAAGTAAGCATCTTCCAGGTCTACAGATCTGACCATTCCTAGAATTCCTGATTGACGACAGGTACCCATCTTGAAACTGCTGTTCTCGATGAATTAATTCATGAATTTGAAGTTGAAGATCATACGGTTGCCTCCTCGCTTTGCCACTAGAAAAGTGGGTCTAAAAATCTGGTGTTTTCCATTCTTGACACACTTCTATCGCATTTTTCTCTAAAAGAGAGTTCACTTTTGCTTGTAGAAGAGTCTTTGTTTCTGTTCATTTTCCAAGGAGGCAACGTTGTGAGCTTCGGAACTGTTGAGTTTTGGTTGGTAGCCGTCCGAGATCACCGACAAGAGCCACAGGTGTTCAGAGATTTCGGGTAAAGCGTCGACGTGACACCTTAGACGGCCACTAACCACAGATGACTGTCTTAGGTGGACCGAGGAAAACAGAAAGTCAATTTTTCTTTCTTCCCCTTTGTAGGGCGACTTGCTGGAAGCTCGCTTCTTCCGTTCAGGGGTCTGTTGCCTTGTGGATCCTCTTCCCCTTCCACGGTCCCTGCCATGAAAGCTTCCTTGAAAGTAATTAATCCTTGGGTTGAGGATTTTCTTCTGCTGGACAGGAAGGATGGGTTCAGGCGTGAAGTCCTCAGAAAGCTTAGTTGCTGAAGAAAGTCACCTCTAAATGTCTTGGCGCAACGAAAAGGGAGCGTTCGCAGTTCCTCAATCTTTGTTTCATGCAGTCCTTTGACGGAGGCTAAAAGTGCTTTCCTACATAGAAGCATCAAATTCACCCCCCACCCCCACCCCCGACTTGCCAGCTTTACGAAGGAAGAGGGGAAACTTCGCTTGTCTTTTTTTACAACCATTTTGCTGGATATTGCAGGTTGCTTCAATGCAGGCTATTGCTGCTGAATGCACCAGATCTGCCTGAGAATGAACATGGATCCTATCCTCTGAATCACTTCGAATTCTTGATCAGTGACGGGCTTCAACTTGGGAGCTTACAAAATCAAACCAAATTCCAAAGGAGCCAATTCAGGAAGAAAATGTGCTTGTTCGAAGGTGTTAAAAGAGGCTGTTCTTGCTGCTCTTGTTTTCCATTGAACAGAAAATTCTCCGATCTTTTTGTCTGTGGACCTACGGGGCTATCCAGTTCGGAACTCCCAGTTGGGAACTCCTGATGGCAGGTTCTCAAAATGACTGAAACACAACGGGGGATTATAAGACTTGCCTATAAGAACAGAGCTTTTAAATTACGTTTGAAATTGTCAAAACAGGCATCCAAATCGGAAGCAGCCGTAACCGGGCGGACAAGGCCGGATAAACAGAAGCAACCATTGCCGGGATGGTAGATCAAGGGCTATGGTAGGGGAGTATGAGTCGGTGGAATCCCAAGAAATAGTTTATCATACTCTGGTGCAAAATCGAGATCATCACATCCCAATTAATCGACTCATTTAACTAGTGGAGAAGGGGGGATATTTTAAGACTTGGCTCACTAACAACACTCAACAAAAAAGTACACTTCTTTTTTCACAGAGCATCAGGCGCAGCTCTAGCAGACCACTTTTAGCAACGTGATCGGTAGCCAGCTTAGTTTGGTGCTGTTCTGCCCACTTCCAGGATTTCGTACATCGAGCAAGGAAAACGGTCCAATCATCGACACAAATAAGAAGACAAAATTCCTTGCAGGGATTAGAAGTTGGATTGCAAGGGCAGCACGTCCAACATCGTGGGTGGGATATCCAAACTACACTTCTTGAAATGTGTACACACAATCGATGAAACATCCGAAAAAGCGTCGTTGCCAGAATCCATCATCACAACAACTGACACACAACACCACCAAAGTTCAATAAAAAAAATCCACTAAATAGTAAAAAACAGCCATAAAATAAAGGAAAAACATGTAAATAAGTGATAAACAGATGTGACTGGTGGTCTCGCTTCCTGACAAAGGAATGACGTGGTTCCACACATCCGCGAGGCTTTCGGCTGTAGCTATCGAAGCGGAGACAAAGTTCTTGGGTAGTAGGTTTAGTCAGGAAAATGCATCCATTTTTAGACAAAATGCAAGACTGGTATTCAGAGATAAAGACAGCTTTTGCAAAATTTATGTAGGTTTGACTGAATGTATGCAGAGTTCGTACAAGATCACAGGGTTAAGACCAATATATTTTTTCCCAAGGACCTTTATTAATCAACAGACTTACGCAAATTCAAATAGGTCCAAGCTTTACCAGCGAAGAACAAGAGATGGTCTCTCATTAGCTGTGGCAAGCAGTGATACAATCACCATATAAGAGTGGCTGCTATTAAGGTTTTGAACGGACAATGAAAAATGTGCTAGCCGAACTTGTTTAAAATTACAACCATATACAAGCACCGAGACTTACTCTGGTTTCCATAACTCAAACCGAGTTTAACGCATAGTGATGTGGGTTCACGGCAGCTCTATTGATGGCTGTGTTTGGAACTTGTGTGGCCAAGCTGCTTATGGAGGCCACATGGGACATGAGTGGCACTGGCGTGAGGATGTTTCCCCCCTCTCTTCGAAAGTATGACCTCGCGTTGCTACAATTCTGAAAGCAATAATGACTAAAGAATTTGCAACCACTACTGCAACAAATGCGATTCAGACAATTTCGTAACTGTAGCTATGACTAGCAACAGCTGTTCAACTCGTCTCGTACGCTCGACCTTAGCCTTATGCCTGCCGTTACGCTAGTGGAGCATGCATACCATGCACTGCCTTACTGCTGAAGAAAACTACTGTGTGTCTTAGTCCAAGGCACACAAATAAGGTGTAAGCATTGTGCCCCAAAGGTGCGCTTAGTTCAGGGATGCGCGTTTGGAATTGGTGTTTGCGTCCCAAAGGTGCAACTTAGTTTGAGTAGCACAAGTTGGGCTGGAGTTTGTGCCCGAAGGTGCGACTTGGTCCACGAATTCGTAAAGAATGGTAGGATGTCACTGCGACAAAGATGTGTTCATCGTTGAACTGGTTGGCATCTCCCACTGGAGTCTCTCCTGCTGGCTTTAATGATTGCCATGATGTGCTCCTCCTTTCCCTTCCTGCATTGCCATCCTCCTTTCCCTTCCTGCATTGCCACAGTTTGAGAGTACACTTTCACCGCGCGAGCCTTGATTAAGTTAGCATCTTAAATAATTTTAGTTCCTTTGCAACTGAGGTCTTGCGTAACTTGATGAAGAAATTCTGGATGATGCTCATGAGGCTCTCACTCCGTTTAATCCGTGTCGATCCTTTTCACTCCCTGGTATAGAAGCCCGCTGGTCGAGTCCTCTGCCTTCAGAACGCAGTCCTGGTGATCCAATCCTGTGCTGCTGTGGCTGTGGCACCCACAAATCTTTTCCTGTCTTCGAGGCACTGGAATGGTATTTCGTTTGTGATGAGTAAACAGAAGTGTTGGGTTTCTCCTCTTGTGACGCTGTCTGCTGGGAGAGTCAGTCGTGGAGGTTCTCAGGTTATCCGTTGCATCCCTGGCTTCCGAGTCTGGGGACGACGTTGACTCGTCGGCATAGTCTGGATCGTAGTCTGTAACTGATTCTGGTGAATCCGCGTTGTCGGTGTTCCCTGGTTGCTCCTGGACTGCCGGTGGTGTCCCCCCTTCATCAACTTCTTGTTTCTCCTGACTGGTATCCCTTGGTCCGAATGCAGTTCGTTGCGGTCTTTTTTTGTCCATTGTCACCGGATCCTACGTAGGGGTACATGTGCATGGCATTGACCGTCTTCTCGTCTGCTGTGTCGCTAACTCCGTAGGTTACTGACGCAGCAGACTTAACTCGGTAAGTTACTCCGCTTCTCCATAACCCTGTATTGAACCATGTAGACAGGTTCCAACTTTCTTGCAATGCCTTTTCCGTCATTTGAGAGGACGCGATTCCTTATCGTCACTAACTCTACAACCTTGTATATTGCCTCGCGGTGCTTGTGGTTGTAGATCTTGAATGCTCTCGCTGCCTCGGCTAGATGGGCTGCCGCTTCATCGTTTGCTTTGTTCGTTTCATAATGCAGGTAGTCGACATACTCCACTGTGCTAAAGGCTGGTTGATATTCCAGCACGCTAAGCACGTGCAACGATGTCCTCGGGCCCTTGCCGTGTATCAGGTAAAGCGGCGTTTCTCCCGTGTTCACACGAGGTGACGTGTTCTTTGCGTACCAGATCGTTGGAAGTAGTGGTCGCCAGGTGCCCTCGTGGTTCTCTAGAGACGTGCTGTTGCACCCTTTCATGGTCCTAGTTCAGCTGCGTTTGAATGCGGATGGTAGGCTGTGGTCCGATGAGGTTTTTACTCTTGTCTGGGTGAGAAGATGAAGACTTTAGACACAAAGGCTACGCCATTGTCACAGACGAGAATTGTTGGTGCTCCATGGCGGACTGTGTACTCCTTGAGTAGCTTCTGTACAGCTGTCTTGGGTGGGATACGAGTGGCGCTGGTGTGAGGATGACGAAAGCGTATTGGGACAAGTGTCACCCGTGCAAAAGCAAATCCTGTGTATGGTAGTAAAACAATCAAAGTCAAACAATAGAGCTGCGTTCAGAATATACATTGATACAATTCTTTTTATTTACCTTATTTTTAGTGCTGCAATTTTAATTGTAAAACGGATTTCATGCTAATTTACGGTAAGTTGTTAGCGGTCCCCCTGGGAACCCTTTGCTAGCGGTCACCATGGCTAAGCGGAAGCTTAAGCTCAACATGACTACCATCCCCCTTCAGCACCCAGGCCGGAATACCCGATCTCCACTTCAAAAGAGCACAAACGTGCTGGGAATCGAACCGCAAAACGACTAAAAAACCATGGTGCACACCTGGTTAATTTTAGTTTTTGTTGCCTATACGAAAATATACATTAACTGATTTTTAGCAGTTCCTCCAATTTGAGCTTAAATTCCCTTGAAAAGTTGGCTTCCCTGCTGATCTTGTTATAGTGCGCATGTTCGGGGCTGGCGAGCCTTTATAAGGCTCACGCGCAGTGGACTGGTAACCATCCTTCTCCAAACCTCTGAACCTAGTTCACGGAGGGGAAGCCGGGACGGCCTTTAGGTAATTCAAATTTTTGTATAGGCAACAAAAACTAAAATTAACCAAGTGTGCACCCTAGTATTTTAGTCTTTTTATTGCCGACGAAAATAAAAATTACCTGATTTTTAGCAGACTTTGTCTCCTAGGAGGAGGGCTAGGTTCCAAGTCACCTGCCTAACAAGTCAGCGCCCCAAGGACAGAGTCCCGATGAAGACAACTCAATTCCCCAATCAACATCCCTGTCAAATCAGGCTGGGGTGAATCGGAACATGACGTGGAAAATCCACCGACCTGCATAGGGAAATTGGGATAGCAAGCCTTAAGATGTAATTGTGTTTAGCACCTACCTTACGTAGTATGGTAACATGGAACCTTAAAAAGATGTGGCAGAGGCGTGTAGATCCGCAATAGGCGGAGTAGGAGCGTCGTCGTGCCGGGGAGGCGGATCGGATGAAGAACGAGGAGGTAGTGACGATGGAGCGTTGTGAAGACATTGAGTCCGGGAGCGCGCGCAATAATTGAGTCCGGGAGCGCGCGCAATAGAAGGCCCTCCAGGGTGGTGAGGATGGGATAGGGAAGTGCCAAATGCGATTAGCTTTCAATAACGCATAATTCACGCATGATTCACACGCAAAGCATAATGTCGGTGATTAAGTTGCTCCAGTTCGTTTGATAAGGTAGCGTTCATTAGTTGCAGCTGAGAGTTCTCAAGGCGGAGTGCTTCCTCAGACGGTGTTGGTTGTGGTTGGGCCGAAATATTGGACGCAGCAGAGCTGAGTGATGATAGTTCTTCTGCAAAACTTTCTGCAATCGTAAGAACAGACTTAACATTGTGATCGACCTCCTCCAGGTCTCGCACGGAAAGGCTTAAACTCCTGATCAGGGCGGCACGCAAGGTTGATGCCGAAGGAAACAGAGGTCGGGCACAATCCGAAGGGGTAGTTGCCGGGGAAATAACACTTGGTGGTGGAGATAGTAGCGAAGAAGACACGGCTGTTGCAGGCTGAAGTGTCGATCCGTGGTGTTCGTTGTAGGAGTGATAACTTGCGGAGTAGGATCCTGACGAACTGTGGGAGGAGGATTAGGAATGGATGGAACAACCGCTGTATGTGGAGGAGCACTGTATTTCGCAGGTGCGAACAGATTGCGAGCTGTCTTTATCCGGGGTCTGGTGGTGTCGCTTCGTTTAGTTGTTTGAAGGCCCGAAGTACCGGGAACGGCTAGAGGATCGCTGGAGGATACACGAACAGTCCGCTTTTTCTTGGCTGGTACATAACTTGGTGTATCCAAGATTGACGTAGCCGGTCACTTCAGGGCAGATTTCGAAGTTACAGTTGATGGAGACGGGGAAGAGGATGGTGGTCCTTTTAAGGACTGTGCCAGATCCAAGGTGAGTGCTTTTTGTCGAATGGTACGAACCCGTCATTGCCAGGAAAGGAGTTGTCGTTTCCATATCTCCGGCTATGCTGTTGGAGAGATCGTTACACACACTGTACACCTTTTAACACCCCGTTGCATTGGCAATGGTATTGGCAACAGGGGTGTGGGTCCAACCCAGAGTCGGACTGGGTAGGAAAGGGCGCCTGTGCCATTTATCGAAATGACCAGGGAAGGGCGCCATGTGTTTTACAGGAAACTCTGATGAAATGATGGTGCCTCCAAGAATCTAGTTGTTTTGGGAAGCGCTCTAAGCTCCCCGAGCAGAAGCAAAGTCCAGGGTCAACCTAAAGAAGCTTTGCTTATTTTAACATTCTGTCGTCATTTTAGGCTTAGGGTGCATTCTTCAACACATATTTTATATTTCAAGTAATGATATATTTGGAAAGTTTGGAGTGGGTTGGGGGAAGGGAGAGCAGTTTCAAAAATACGTTAAAATTGTAAATAAAGGGAGAGAGAAGGGAATGTGTGCCTGAAAGGAAGTCATCAGTGGACATGGAACCTAAAAGCATTCATTTTTCTTTGTGGGAAGAGAAAAAAAATAAGACTACCAAAGGGGCGCCGAAAGTACGGTAGCCAAAGGGAGCCAGTGCCATTGGCAAAATGGCACTATGGCCAGTCCGCGCCTGGTCCAACCTGTTAGACCTTGAAGAAAAGGAGATGCATCTGCACGATTCTGGTGGTGGCTTGTTAGTAGGTAGTGCTTCAGGTACTGGCTCTTCATCGGAAGGGGATTCGGGCATCTTGAAAGTCGTTAAATTTGCGGATCGTAAACGAGACGCAACGGCGGGAAGGAGACAAAGAAGAGACAGTGGCGTAGCGGCGGCGCTATAGGCAGCCGACTGAACCGAACGCCAAGGCGTAGTAGTGGCAAAATTTGGCAGAAGAGAGAGGCCTGGACCGGGTGTTCTTGAGCGGAGTGATCCCAGGAAAGGAGATAGGTTGACGATGTGAAATCAAAATTGGAGGCGAGAGGGCCAAGAATTCTGGAGAACGTAGCGCCTCAAGGCAGGTGTAGACGACATTGAAATCTTGTACATCCTCTTCGAAGCACTGAAGAGTAGGAGATGGCACGGACGAGGAAGGGACTGCAGACAGACTGGCAGGCGAGGAACCAGAAGGATAGCAACATCCAACAGGACTGTAGGTAGAACAACGGGAGAATGACGGGGGGAAGTGACGGGAGAATGTTGGGAATGGTACTGGAAGGGACAGTCCGCGTGTAGAGAGAAATGGGGAGAAGGTCGAGCCACTGCCCCGAGTGGGATCGATGTGACAGGAGAAGGAAGTAGAGGTGGCTGGATCAAGACGGAGTGGTCTCTTGGCTTGAAGGCCCCCCTCCCACCTTGTTCAGGAAAATGGGATAGGAGGTCAGGAAAGGCAACCGAAGGCAGGGCCCTTGGTGGACGTGTCGGAATGACGACAGACACTGGTGTATGGCCGGAACGACGAGACAGAGCAGGCTGTGACAGGCGTGGAAATTGCGGACCGAGCGTGAACCGGAGCAGGGGTTCAAGGAAGCAGACTGTGCGGATTGGCACATCGGTGGAGCGGAGTGGGGTCCAGACTCGGACTGGGTTTGGAACTCCGAAGGATCCATAACGGTGCTCGTTGCGGATGGGCGTAGTAGAGAATCGTTGGTTCACCAAAAGCACTCCGCAGAAGGTGGATCGTAGATCGGCAGACTAACGTCGACGGATCGCGGAGTATGCTCGGTGAACCGCGTAGGTAGAAGGATGACTAAGGAGCCCTCAAGACAACCGCACAAGGCGATCGTCCCTTGGAGAAAGATAGTTACAAGTCCGCTGCGCAAGCCTTATAAAGGCTCGCCAGCCCCGGACATACGCAGTATAACGAGATCAGCAGGGAAGACAACTTTTCAAGGGAATTTAACCCTCTGGGCCCTAGAAGCCGATATATCGGCTTTACATTATATACGTTTGAGTAAGGAAAAGAACCTTAGGGCCCAGAGGGTTAAGCTCAAATTGGAGGAACTGCTAAAAATCAGGTAATCAATATTTTCGTCGGCAATAAAAATTGTGTACCGGTTTGGGTTACAGTTTAGCTCTAGAAAGCGTTTCGGTTTTCTGAGCAAATAGAAATAGTGGTTCGGTTCAAAAAACCACCCAAACTCCCTCGGTTCAGTTCGCAACAAGTTGTAGGTTTATAGTTTGGTTCAGGTACGAACACTTTTTTCTAGTTTTTAATGGTTTAGGGTTCGGTTTTGATTCGACTTCCTGCGAACAAGACAGACAAACAATGAAATGTAAACTCTTGTCTTTATTTAATAGCTGGGAGAAAACAAGTTTACAAATTGATACAAGTTTATTAAAAATGGGCAATATGCAAAATGTACATCCCCCAGACAAAAGAAACTATTTCAAGAACAGAAAACTGATAGGTATATACAAAAGTGATAATAGACATGCAATACAGGATTTGTCTTGTTTATAATGTATAAACTGGTTAGCTTTAAGGCTTATAATACAAGGAAATAGTGTTATACCTTCGGCATTAATGAATGCTATAGTGAGCACCAGGTTCGATCACAATGTAAGGCACTTACTAGCAAATAAGTTTTGTAGAAGGCACGTAAACCAACGTACGACACATCTGCTAATTGCTTACCATGTAAACCGGAGGCTAAGTACAACTACAAATCGGTAGGACGCACCGGCATTAACAGCATTCACTGTCTTTATCACTGGGTAAGAGGTCACTTTCGAGGCTAAGCAGTTAATAGTAGGGCTAGGCTAAACCAAACACTGCGAAACTCAAGTCGAATGGGTTTTCAGCCATTTTCAATTTAAGAAATAAGTAAATGAATTACTTTTTGTTAGTAATCATAACTTAAAATGGTGCGTATGATTTATTATTCGCAAACAACTTGTCACCGAAATATGTTTAGGGATTGCCCATTACTGACACTGACCAATTTAAGGGTACTGTATTTCGGTCAAATTAACACGTAAAGGGCTTTCATTAAAGAATCAGAGAAGATCAATACATGTTGTCTGCAGTATTTTAAAGCAAAATTTAAGCAGCGGTTTTCTGACTACATAGCAATTGCAGAGTTGAAGCTTCTACAACTGTTTATTTTGTTCAGTTTGATAGTGAGCAGTGTTTAATTTAATAGTTCTGTTCTGCTGAAAGAAGTACAGCTTTGCTAAATAGTTTAAGCTCGCAATCGTCAAATTTAAGATATTTAAACGAAGGAAGCAATACATATGTGATATATATTCCGTGCTTCTAAAACTTCGAAACCCAATCTTACCAACATCATCTTACTTTAACAGCAAGAATACACTAACACTTCTAAAAAAAATTCACAAATACGCAAAAATAGCTAAACCTATTCCCAGAATACTTAATACTTACTGGCTACAATTACCTTGTAACTTAAATAACTTACATTCAATGCTTAATATGGCACGCACACATTAAAAAAAAAAAAAAAAAAAAAATCGCACACAAACTTTACATTCCTGTTCAGATACTAAATTCTATAGCTTGCAAACTGAGACGTTACGAGAGGAAGCTGCCACTACACAACACCATTATGTTACTCTTAAAAGAACTGGTCAAATTAGTAAGATTTTAACAAATTTGCACGGCAATCCAATTCCAAATACTTTAAAAGATCTGCATTTGTTACAAGTTACTTGTCCGAGGCACGTCGACAACAATTGTTTCTTTTTCCCCCTATACAATCAATTTCCAAGTTTATTTTTTTTAACAATCGGACACTGGAAAAATTATTAGCTAAAATTAATTAAATCTTATAATAAGGAATTCCCACACATACACACATACTCAAGCAAAGGAAAAGCACAAGTAGCCTGGACAATGTCATTTTGAATTAAAGTGGTCATCTGTTAGAAAACTCCTTTTTTTTTAATACATTCGAAGTAATTGACAGTTTAGCGCACAGTAATGCGAAAATTACGTTTTTT
>JAHWFP010024873.1:155799-169127 GCA_023313725.1 Lithobius niger
ATATCCTGCAATCAATGACGAACAAAACAAGAATTCGGATCTGTAGAACGTGAAACCTAATTTGTTCTAACTACACTATAACCTCGCTGGTAGTCGAACAGATAAATCTACCACTATTAAGCTCGCAGATCTTGTGTGGATGGGGCAAAGAGAGTGTCAGCAGAGTTGAACTAGATTTAATACAGGTGTTATGTCAGAGACAGACAGACACATAGCAAACGACGGGACTAACTTAAACGATCCTAAAGTTTATTTAAGCTTACCTGACGTTGTGGTGGGCTGAGATGTTGACCAGTCTACATGCTGTGGTTTCATACGAACTAAAGAAGGTGTGGGAGAAGGAGATGCTTCACGGATGGTGTAGTTGTATGGAGATTGTGATCGTTGGTCACCAGGTGGAGTTTGAGTTACCACGTAACGCCGTTGAGGTGGTTGTGGTCGAATGTACATTTGGGGACTCTCTGCCCGTTGAGGGTATTGCTGGGTTAATCGAGGGTCATGTTGGTGGGATTCCTGGTGTGGATAAACTGGAGTCTGTTGGAGACTTCTTGTCGGTTGATGAACGCCATTTTGAGAGTAATGAAGGCCATTTTGAGAGTACTGCAATACAGCAGGGGGTGGGGTAACAGATGATCTAGAATAGTTAGTGTAGTTTGCAGCTGGAGGGTGTGCATAAGGCGGTGGATGTTGCTGGGGATGTTGTTGACGATGAACTGGCACCTGAGGTTGAGGAATCATAGAACCCTTCTGATAGATGGGAGTAATGGGTCTGCCATTTTGGGAGTTGGCAGGCTGTGGCAACATACTGGGCTTGTGGAGAGGGTCTGATCGGTAGTTGATACTATGAGGTCCAGCAGGAACAGATGCGTAGTAGATGGGCCTTGGGCGCGCCAGTTGCGGCGCAGGAACGGGACTAGTTGAAGAGCGGGGTGTTGATGTCTGTACAGGTGGATGAACTGGTTGGATGGAGGATGGCGGTGGTGATGCAGGAGCCGTCTGCGACCAACGACGAGCAGCTTGTTGGGCAGAAGGACTGATTAACGTCATAGGAGGTGGCATGTCTTTTATTTGAGATTTTGGAGAGGGCTGGGAGTCGCTGTCGGATAAGCTCCCATTCAAAGTTTGATTTGAAGGAGAATACTGTGAGGCAGGTGGGTGTCTAGGAAGGGTTGCCGAATAAGAGTCAGGATGCCTAACACTCGCTACTGACGGAAATAGAGGGGATGGTGGCTCAGATTTGGAGACCCTAGTTCTTGGCAACGTGTTATGGTCGTATTTAGCGATGGGATGTTTAAATGAAACAGATCTTGTCAGACAGGACGGCGGAGTTGTCCTTAGATTTGGAGGCTGGTTAGCACTCATGGCTACTGGTATACCAGTTCTCTGCATTTGCACTGGTCCACTGTCTGTGAATGACACTCGACGAGGAATAAAAGACGCTTCCGGTTGCACACGACTTACAGGAGTGTGATTGGTACAGAAACTTGATTCTATAGTTCCTAACCGCTGAGGTTGACTTTCACTTCTTCCATTGGTGGTAGAACTAACTGTAGCCGAGATAGGCGACTCCATCACTGTAGCACGACTAGTTGTCACAATGGATTGAGGTTCAGCCTTTAGCGAGCCTTTTCTCGTTAAGGAATTAGTGCTGTGTATTACCTGGCCACTCGGATCTAGTACTACGTGGGCACCACCTCGGCTGCTACTCAGACTATTCTTCTTCCGTTCCATTGAGTTGGTGGCATGAATAATCTTGGATGAACTGGGTACTGATCCAGACGATTCTCCTTGTGGAAAAACAGTCTTGATGCATTTCTGATCTGGTCTGCTTGTTGAAACAAAAGCTTTTGATTCCACCCGTGAGTCAACCCTAGAGGGACCAATGTTGCCACCTAATGACGAGCCGGGTACAGGCTGTAGCCTTGGCTGCGACGAATGGTCGATCTCCTTCACCGTCAACCCACTTTCCTGGAAAGTGGGGGGTCTGCCACCTGGTGTGACTGTTATGTGCTGGACATACTTTAATGGTATACGAGTTGCTGGTCTTCCAGCATCTTCTCTGCCCTCGTTCACGTCAGAACTGCTGCTACTGCTGCTGTCATTTTTCGTTGCCTTACGCTGACCGAGAGAAAACGAACTGAACCTACCTAAAGACTTTTTGTTGGATGACTTTCCTGGGCTCCCCGAGGGATTTGCCACAGACCTCGGCCATGAATGTGTGCTGTATTTTGAGAAAGTGTTGAAAGACCAGCTTTTACCAAAGTTTCTCGGTAGTGTGTGGAAACCACTTTCCCCTGCTTCGCTCTCATCTGACCTGTTTGGCTCACGCTCCGCAACCTCTTTATCTTTCTCGGCTGGACTCTGTTCCCGTTCGCTCTTTTGATCTTCATCATCAGAGCCCGATGGAGTCACAATACACATTGATGGAATTCGACTTGCATTCATGACAGTCTTCTCTTTGAAGTGTTCCTTCACCTCGACATCAGATTCTGACAACGACGACGACCGAGATGATGGAGGGGGATTTTGTGTTTTGGACTGCTCTTGAGGCTTCGCTGCAACTTCTTTCGTGTCAGAATCCACCTCTGTTTGCTTACTGCGTTCTTTTCGGGTGAGAGAAGAATTTCGTTCGGGTGGTGCCGGTGGTGTCTTTTTGGGAGTGCTACTTGAATTGTTTTTACCTTCGCTATCCGTCTGCTCAATGCTGCTCACAGAACTTAATGTGCTGCAATTGTCGTTTGTTTCCAAACTGACACCATCTTTGATCGCCTCCAATGGCTTACTTCCCCCTGACATGGATCGCAAACCGCTATCCGTGTGCATTGAGGTATAGTAACCGTCGGTGTCGACTGAATACACAGATGACTCTTCATCGTCCATAAATGCCAGTGGTAACTCAAACGGGCTCAGCTCTCGCTTCCCAAGCAAAGGTGTTAGCGTGCCAGTAGTGCTTGTTCCATCCGTTACATCACCTGCCATGTGAATCTCTTCTCGGAGACTGCGCAACCACTTGGCCGTGTCCATGGTACTAGAACTACTGCTTGTCTTAGGAGGCATATTCTGTTGGGACACACTTGTTCCTGCAGAAATGTCAGACCTACAAAACAAAAAGAATATGGTCAAATTATCACCCTTTTTAACGGTTTATACCCAGCAAAACAAAATAATAAAACTCTAGTTGGCTTCCTAAGGACACAATACCACAGGGTGTTAAGCACAATTACAGTCGACTATTCTTTTAAGCGAAAAATGGCAGCTTTATTTTTTGGTTTGAGTGCATTTTGTAATGCCCGGAAGGGGCGATTTAATGCTGACCAATTAAAGTTGAACCTATTTTTTGCAATGGTTTTCTATTTGACTACACAAACAAAACGAACTACTAAATTAATAAGTTCCAATCGTACCGCAGATCCTCGATAGGCGTCGTCGTTTCAGAAAGTGCAGAGTCCTTGCTCAACGATGTCAGCGAAGATGTCCGGCCAAGCTCCGGAGATGTTGTCTGCGGCTGGATGTTCTCAGACTCCACAGATGCTCGAGTGCTGCTGCTAGCGCTCCAGTTACCGGATGATGATTGGCCACTGTCCTCATTCTTCCCGCTACTCCTGTTGCCAGTCTCTCTCAGTCGAACCGCCACCGACATCGCCTGAGATAAAGTCGCAATGGGGATGTTAGACTTTTGCTTTCCCTTATTTTTCTTGCTGCTATCCGTTCCGGAATTCTCCTTCCTTTGTTTCAACGTTTCGTAAATTCGTTCTTGACTGGAAGCAGTCTGGATGGGAACCTCCTCACCAGTCTGTACGCCCTTATTCTGGGATGGCAGCCGTAGAGAGCTATAGGTGTGTTCAATGGGCTTGAACGGCCTACTGCTCTCAACCATGGAAAATCGCTTGTGTTTCTTGCTTGCCGCCACGGCTGGTGGTTCCGACTGACCCATCTGCTTCAGCGCAGCTTCCAAATCAGCCCCACCAGCTATGGTGTTGCGACGATCTTTCTTTGTTTTTTTCTTCTTCTTCCGTCTTGTAAAGAATTCCACTTGCTGAAATAAAAAATATATAATCAGTAAATCTGAATTCATAAAAATAAGATGGCAGAAAACATGAAGGAATAGGGCGACCAAAGGCATCCGACTTACCAGATTTAAAATAACTAACTTGTTAATGTTCGTTAAACTAAATTTTAACAATGGAATTAAAATATCTTAGGTTAACACTTTCAGTAAGATTGACATACATTATCGACAGTTAGCGCTACCCCACCACGCTGACGAAAGTCGTACTAATGCAGTCGCGAGTTGCAGCTATCAATTGTCAACAGTTCCTGCCAAGTATTTCGACGTGATTTCGAAGTGAGTGTTCAGCACCAATTTCTATCACTAGAAAGACAGACACTCGCGATGTCACATAGCAGTTGAAAAACTTGAGCTTGTCTGTCTTGCTTACTTTCACAATCTTGCTTGCTTTGTGCTTACTTAATAGCAAACATGGCTGACACGACTTTTCACTTTTTGCTAAGTTTACCAATTTTCATGAGATGTGCAAGCTTGAATTAAGCTAATGTAACATACGTCGACACCGATGTCCAACTTACATAATATTAGCTTTTAACTTAAAGCTCGCAATAAAATTCGGGGTTGAATTATTTGGATACAGAGAATCATTATTTGATTTAGTTTGAATCACAATTTGCCCTCCTGATGCAGTTCCTGGAGTTCATGATTGAACAGCACGCCAACATTTAATTTAACAGCACGACTTCACGGTCTGCACTGAATTAAACAGAGTAAAAGAAGTTTTCCATATCAGTACTCCTTCCAAAGATCAACATTGGAAAATGTGACCCCTGTAACACAACGGCATCGCATTTCCACATCTTACCGAGAAGCACATTCACGCAATATATTTAACAGGCTGAACTGTTGTTACTGTGTCGGGCATTTGCTGCGCATTACTTTTCGTGAAAACTTCAACGCATTTTGCTTACATTGAACATACTGTGCAAATATGGAGCAGCAAAGTAGACACCTTTATACACAATGTAAGAAAATGAATCGACTGGTGTCAACTGTTTCTGTACACAACAACTGCAATCGACATTAAATATGAATGAGCTCGAAGAGCTTTAGGGAAACACTTGCAAAAGTCTCATTTAACGTCACTCGGTTCGAACTTCGTACCAATGTGTCACTATTACAACGGTGCAGGTATTATATTAGACAATACAATAAAATAAGTGAATATGGTGGAACCAGCTCCATTTCTTCTGTTACACCCTGCATAGCTACCAAAAGCCAAATGTTGCACACAAAAACTAACCCACCTGCACGAGCGACCGGCGAAAGTTGGCCATCCTTCGAAAACTGAAACCAGTCGTATCAATGGGAACATAGCTTGATGGATATTTTAAGGATAATGCGTGAACTCGTTCTTGAGGAGATGGAAGCCGTAGAATATCATTCTGTTGCTTTTTAGAGGAGTTTTCCTTGTCGTTGCTGTCATCGGGAATGCCAAGTTCTTCGTCACTCTGCCAATTTCGTGCTGTCAAGATACTTGCAGGCTACAAATAAATGTAAACATTAAAAAAAATTAAGCAAAAGTTTTAACCACTATGGACAGCATTTTATATTTAGAATAATACGATGTGATTACATATTTATATTTTTAGCACTATTTCTTGCCACCAGATACTGTTGTCAAACAACTATCTGACATGGTTAATTAGCAAGAAGCAAGGATGTAAGTCTTGTATCGCAACAGACACATGCACGTCAATGTACTCAAGAGGCCTCGATCTGCACGTGGATCAAGAAAGTTGCAAATCGAAGCTGTCAAAGTATACAGGAAAATCTTATACAACAGTATAGGCCTATCGCTACTACTGCGTGTTAATGATATTTACACCCAGTAATAAATGGAAAGAACGCTGATGTTGAACTAATCCACCTACAAAA
Organism: Lithobius niger; assembly: GCA_023313725.1. NCBI lineage: Eukaryota > Metazoa > Arthropoda > Chilopoda > Lithobiomorpha > Lithobiidae > Lithobius > Lithobius niger. The sequence continues at coordinate 161,747 of JAHWFP010024873.1, forward strand.
CCAAACCAAGCTGTGGTTGGACCGTTTTGTTAGCACCTGACGGCTAACTAAAGGGACACCAACATGCATTCCAATGCCGTCAGCAGATGTTTATTGGCGTTCCAGTTTTATCAGCTGGAAGACAGGGTCATTGCCATTTACATGAAATCAATAAACTAACCATAGAAACAAACAACTGTGAGTACCTACAAAGGAAGAAGGTTACAAAAAGAAGGGTTAGTTACACTCATACTTAGACAATTTTGGCCAATAATATAGTTGAAGTGTTACAGATAAACCGTAGCCACAGAGAATAATTGCAAAAGATCTGATGAAAAGAAAAGAGAAAGAATATTTGCAGAAGACGTTGCTGAAGAGCTGCCAGAATAATCGCCAGACAAAGAGATGTCTTGGTTGGCGTTTATTTGACCCTTTCACTGTACGCCCGAATTAAATTTGGTGATTTTTTTAAAATATAGTTAGGTCAGTCACGGGGTTCAAGCTGGTATTCAGTTGGTTTGGAGAGAAGCCGAGTGGCTGGAGCTTACTTTTTGCTCTATCTTGCAGCTGTCACCATTTAGCGACAGCGGGCATGAAAGGGTTAACTAAATGCAATCTGAACTAAAGTAGCTCATGAACAAAAGGCGGCCAAAATGATGAAGCAGTCTAAACCAAACATAAAATACGTAAAAGAACATACAAGCATCCCTTTATTTTTACTCATACGAATCAACTGAAAAAGGCTAGTACCATTACATTTAAAAACGCGCTCCATTCATTTCACTGTTGTGGAATTGCTTACAGTGACTTAATTGCATTTGGATTTTGGGTGGGTGTCTGTAAGTGTTTTCCTGTTTGGGACACAATAAATTTCACAATTTCGATCCGATTGGGTTCAAATTTACAACAAGGGCACTTCGGTCCACAAAACAAACAAGTTTAAAGATGAAATTCCTACTTTAAATATTTTAGCATACATGCAAAATCTACCAAAGTGTCTGGTAAGCAGAACATTCAATTGTCTGATCAGAATGTAAAATTGTCTAATGAAAAGTGCTTTTTTAGGTGAAAGTGTACAACAAATTATGTGATTGTCGGATTTTGTTTGATGACAGTGATTTTGTCGGGTATCCTAGATACCAGGATACGGTAGATTTTGCATGTATGTATTTTTTGGTGGGACCAAAATTCGATGTAAAACACTGGGCAGAAATCATATACATGGGTCGGTAAAAGCACTGGGCAGAAATTATCGAGGGCCTGAAAATGAACGAATGCTGAAAATGAACGAATGTATTAAAGCATCTCTCGCTCAGTAATTGCGACGTTAAGAATTAAACATCTACTATGTCCTGTTTTAACTATTTGAGCCTTTGATTTACGTCCATTCTGTCTCCATGAATGGCAGGATCATTTTCCCCTATCTAATAAAATCCTGGCTATGACTACTTAGTCGTCACATGAGTTTCGGACATTTGTTGTGGCCTTGTAGCGGTGGCTCCGACAGCAGGTGTCTATGGTCTGTATTAATAATGGAAACTTAAATCTAAGTCTGAGCTCGTACTTTGATAAGTGAGGGCAGAGTCAGAAATCGACCTCAGACTTTGATTTCGTGTCTCATATTATTAATGACAACTAAACACAAAGTACAAGCACAAGCTTTGATAAGCTTTAGTCCGACCTCAGACTCAGATTGGTATTAATAATGAAATCTAAAGCTAGACTTTGCAAAGCTGGACTTTGGCTGAAAACCGTTATCAAAAACGAACCTCAGAAGTTAGACTTACCACACGGTTCGCACACGGTGCTTGAAGCACTTGAAAGTGCTTGAATTTGTTAAGAAGAAATTCCAGGCCTTGAATTCCTTCAAATTATTAGCCATGTCTTTGAAAGTCCTTGAACATAATTTTTGTGTATCGTAATTTCAAATAATGCCCGTGCTTTAAGCAAGATAAAGGCATATCATGTCGTTTGTTTTAGATAACTTGCATGTTTGTTGTAAAATGTTTCTGCGCTTATCTTTTAAATTTTCTTCCCCCACACGTTTTCATCACTTGTTTTTGGAGGGGGGGGGGGGGCAAAGAGATGCAAGAAAAAGCCAAAGGATAAAAAATGTTCCTGCACTCCTTACACTGCCTGGTGAAGCTCGAGCCAAGGCAACTGACACTAATCTACAACAACAGCAACAACACAGAAAAAATAGGCAATTTTTCGAAAGGCCCTATTTTACTGCGGCTTTTTTTTAGCCTCATCTTTTTTTCCCTACCGTATTTTTCCATCGGGCTTTTTTTCGCTACTTTTTTCTCCTATTTTTTGTACTAATAAAACATGAATCTTTTAGTGATATGTTGTTAACAAGTTTTTTTTTAAGAAAGGTTCTTCGAAAAGTCCTTGAAAAATTATACTGGTTTTGAAAAGTTCTTGAACTTGTATGCAAGCTTGTGTGAACCCTGAGGTCTTGCTACATCGAAACTGAAGGCCGCTTCACGAATGAAAGGTCCAGAGGATATAATAGTCTGACAACTGTTTTTGCACTGTTGATGCTCTGACGGGAAAACTGCGGGCCGTACTTAGCTAATAATTTCCTTTTACACGATGGTTCTGTAATAACGTTGTAACTGCAGTGTAATGGTTTTTCCATCTTCCACTGTGAAAATGTTGCTCGTCGACGTTTTTTTTAGTGGTCTTTGCCTTTGTTTTGGTCGATGGTGTAGAACAGTTTGTTCTACCAGCCGTATTGGTTCAACCATCTCTTTCACATCTTTCATTACTGCAATTTGACTCATATCAAATATTTTTATATACATATACATATAAAAATATTTGAGTCAAAATCCGGTAATGAAAGGTGTGAAAGAAATGTTTGAACCAATACAGAAGGTTATCTTGGAACAGAGGGATAATTTTTCTAGGAAATATCTAGGATCTTTCCGATGCCAAAATCGACATAAGCACGAGCTAAAAGATGAATGACTATTATTATATGAAAAATACAACTTTTTTTTTATAATAAAAAAGAAGATGCATATATCTCCGTGGTGATGTGATTACTGGGGAAATCTGGGGGGGGGGAGGCAACTTTAAATGTCTACAGAAAATCTTCTAAGAGTCACCGTATTTTCAAATGGATTTATCAAAAGGGCTGACAAACGGGCGGAAAATAAACAACGATCGTACTTGGTGTGGGATGTAGCATGCTCAGTGACACGGTTTTTATGAAAATCATATTTGTTCAAATGTTGGCAAATTCATCACATTTTATTTAGATAAAATTGTACATACATTACATACATATTTTTAAACTTCAAAATAGTATTTAAACAAATGAAGGGCTGAAGGGGCACACGCAAAATACAGGATCAAAAGTGAGTAAGGGTTTACATAGGGATAGTTAGTAGGGCTGTTGGCGATATTAAAAGAAGGAAAAAACCCAGCCCCACACCGAAAACAGTTTTTTCCCTGCCTGTGAAACAGTTTTCTTTTTTGTTTCATGTGGCCTAGGCTATATTTTGAATTCATTATGAAAGGGAAATTGTGCTGATTAAAACCACCTCACAATTTGCAAACACCCGCCAAAACTCCTAATCCACTTATTATTGCATGCAGACAAACCATGTTGCAATGAACATCCGGAATTCCACTTGGAAAATTTTCCCCGAACAAAGATCATCGTTTATCACAACTTTTATCAAATTTTGGCTCAATACCAAAACATTTACTTTCAATTTGAGCCATTTTCAAACGAACCCTTTCAAGAAATCAGTAGCCAGAAGGTTTTACTATCACTTGAAATTCAAGCCAGCCAGCCTGAGCAGCAAAACAAGGTCCAACCACATAACCCACGCAACAGACCACTGCTTGTCTATGCTAATAATACTGAACTTCAAGCTAAGGCGGTGACTAAGCTTTGCAAACAAACACACGGCTTCAACTTTCACTGGCAATCTCATTTGCACATCATGCAATAAACACGAGCTTCTCTTCAGCCCTCAGAACTTTTATTTAGGTCATCTCATTAAATGTTCATGCTGAGTTGGGCCGAGCGAGCTATTAAAGTGCCATTTTCACAGTTAGTTCTGATTTTGCAGTCTAATTTAATATAATGCAGTCCGGTTTAATAAAACGGAATTATTTTTGTTCTGGTTTTTGTTTTAAGTTCACTATCTGGGAGTGGACAAAGAAGCTAAAAAGACGAATACTAAACAAGATTAATATCTTACACGAATGGAACCTTTATAATTTTGTTAGCAGCAACAGGAAAGTAACATAACTTGAATTTGAGGCCCATCAAGTTTGATATTGAACTGCTGGGTATAAATATTATAACAAATAATTATTTAGGCAGTGGCATAGCAAGCAGTGGCACACGCCGACTATAATTTTTTGGGGGTGGGGAGGGGGGAGAAAGAACACTTGGGAAAGAGAGAGAAAAACAAAAACAAAATTTTTTGTTTAATGATCTTGCTACTATGCAGAGGCGTAACTTCAAAATTGGGGCCCGGAGGCAGCACTGCAGTGGAGGGCCCCCCTTCATAAAATAAATTCAGTTATTGCCACACAAGGAGAGTGCCCGTCCATTAAACAAAGAAATGCAGTTTTGCCACACAAGGCAAGAGCCCAGTAGAAGTCGCCCCCTAGACAGAAAAACTTTGTCTTTACGGCACAGTGGAAAGGCCACCGCTCCTCCTTCATGAAAAATGCCGTTTTTGTCACACTGGCGAGAGCCCAGTGGAGACCCTTTATAACGAAAATTGCGCCTTTCTCCACAGCCCAGTGGAGCACCCCCCCCCCCTTTCATAAAAATAAAAAAATTAAGTTTTTGCAATACAAGACAATACTATAGCAATAACTTACTTTCTGATATTTTGCGGTTGCAAACAAATTTTAAATTGGGGCCAGTGAGGGGGGCCCCCAAAGTCAATGGGCCCGGAGGCGGCTGCTTCCTCTGCCTCATTGTAGTTACGCCACTGCTACTATGCTACTTGCTACTACTTTCACCCAGTTAAGAATGAAAGTTTTGTCCCTGGAAACCTTGCAGTTCCCCAGCAAAATTTTTATTTGGGGGTTAAACTAAAGTGTTTTTTTTTTCTTTGGAGGGGGGTGGGGGGGAGAAACTCGTGTAATAGCCCAACATCACAAGAAAACACCAATCACAAAATACATCAGTGGTCCTTCATTCTAACACCAAACAGGAGGCCCATCTGATAGTTGTATAATCCCTAGCCATTAAAAGTTTCTCTCGCTATCGGGTTACTCTCACGAACCTTACTGTACACATCTACAACCGAATTGATGGCATTTCCAGACCTTACTTCTTATTTGAAGCGCAAGTGGGAAGCCAACAAATGCCGCAATGTGGAAAAGTTCTCAGTGGTCTGTTCCAACACAGTGCCGACATTGGACTCTAGCATTGGGTTGCCTGCTCACATTTTTCCACAGCGAGTAAACAATTCGTGAACTACAAGTTTGAACATTTTTCTTAACCAAGAGTTTAATGTTTTTGGGAGGGGGTTTCAAACCAATCCTGAAATCAGTTACGGTGGCTCCCTCAGTCAACAGACATGTTGGAAACACGAAAGGCAGTCAGAATTAAGACTTTCCAACTCCCAGTCCCTATTATGTCCCACAACCAGCTTGTTTACCTGACTGATTTAGCTAATTATTTCCAGCCCATCTCACCATAACCACGGAGTAACAGACATCACCCTCCCTTTCCATCCACTTCCAACTACACGAATCTATAACCTTTTGTTAGGACCATACTAATGCTCATTGCTTTTGCCAAAAAAAACAATACAATACAAATGAGCAGAGATTTTGATGAAGTCATTTTGCGTTTTTTGTCAACAAAAAGCCCCTGATAAAGGCGGCAAACATGAAGACGAAAACTGTCCTTGCAAGGAAATCTGCGAAGAGGCAAATCTCCTGAATAAAAGATAGTAAGTTTGACGCTTAAACAGCCTGGCTAGGCCATGACGCCGACATATGCTCTGGCACGGAAGACCACCAAGACCCTGAATAAAAGGTAGTAAATATGGCACTTACATAGCCTAGGCCATGACGCTGAGAAATGCCCTTGCATGGAAAATTACCAAGGGCCCGTTCCCCCGATAAAAGGCAGCCAATTTTATGCTTACACAGCATAGGCCATAAGATCGACAAATGTCTTCGCACGGAAAACCACCAAGGGCCAGTCTCCTGGATAAAAGGTAGTATACATGGCACCACAGCCTAGACCATGAAGCCAACAAATGCCCATGCACGGAAAACCAATAAGGGCCAGCCCTTGTATAAAAGGCAGTCAATTTTATGCTTACACAACCTACGCCATGAAGTTGGCAAATATCCTCGCACGGAAAACGACCAAGGGCCAGTCTCCTGGATAAAAGGCAGTAAATTTGGCGCGTACAAAGCTTAGGCCATGAAGCCGACAAATGCCCTGGTACGGAAAACCATTAAGGGCCAGTCCCTGAATAAATGCAGCCAATTTTATGCTTAGACAGCCTACGCCATGAAGTCGACAAATGTCCGCGTACGGAAAACCACCAAGGCAGGAAAAAGCAGTAAATTTGACGCTTACACAGCCTAAGCCATGAAGCCAACAAATGCGCTTGCTCGGAAAACTACCAAGGGCCAGTCACCTGAATAAATGGTAGTAAATTTGGCGCTTACACAGCCTAGGCCATGAAGCCGACAAATGCCCATGCACGGAAAACTACCAAGGGCCAGTTCCCTGAATAAAAGGCAGCCAATTTTATGCTTACACAGCCTAGACCAGGAAGTCAACAAATGTCCTCAAACGGAAGACCACCAAGGGCCAGTTCCCTGAATAAAAGGTAGTAAATATGGCACTTACACAGCCTAGGCCATGATGCCCGTGCATGGAAAATTACCAAGGGCCAGTTCCCCCAATAAAAGGCAGTAAATTTTATGCTTACACAGCCTAGTCCATGAAGTCGACAACTGTTCTCGCACGGAAAACCACCATGGGCCAGTCTCTCGGATAAAAGACGGTAAATTTGGCGTGTACAAGCCTAGGCCATGAAGCTGACAAAAGCCCTAGATCACCCAGAGCCAGTTCCCTGAATACAGGGCAGCCAATTTTATGCTTCACAGCCTAGGCCATGAAGCCGACAAATGCCTTCACACGGGGAGGGATAAGTAGAAATTGGCTGAGGGAGAAAAGTACTGCCTACCACAGTTTGCAGCATTGCAACTGAAATTAAGCTATTCTGCAATGTTTTGTTATTATACAACATTAGTTTCTATCCCCAAATTTGTGAAGGATATTTTGGAAGATGGTAAACCGACTCGAAAAACATCGCTGCAATTCATACTGTGAAAAGATCGATCCGTTATAAAATAACACTACCAAGTTCGCTAAAATTCACAACTCGGACTC
>JAHWFP010024873.1:185258-198866 GCA_023313725.1 Lithobius niger
CGTGATGAGTTGGTTTAATGTCTAATGACCTCGTGATGAGTTGGTTTTATGTCTAATGAGCTCGTGATGGGTTGGTTTAATGTCTAATGACCTAGTGATGAGTTGGTTTAATGTCTGTCTAATGACCTCGTGATGAGTTGGTTTAATGTCTAATGACTTCGTGATTAGTTGGTTTAATGTCTAACGACCTCATGGTGAGTTGGTTTAATGTTTACTGGCCTGAAGACGAGTTAGTTCTAATGTCTCCTCGACTCATGGTCGAGTTAGTTTTAAGGTCTATTGGCCCCATGGTAGGTCAGTTTTAATTATATCTACTGGTTCATGGTAGTGGTCGACCGAAACCAATTTTTTCACTTTCGGCCGAAACCGAAACCACTGCCGAAACCAATGATTTGGTTTCGGCCAAAACCGAAATCACTACTGAAACTGGTAATTCGGTTTCGGCCGAAACCGAAACCACTACCGAAATCGATCAATCAGTTTCGGCCGGAACCAAAACCTAACCTGAAAAGTATTAATAAAATCATAAAATCATTAATGTGTGGCCTCCCACCAGCCCCTCCCCCCACCCCTCCAACAAAAATAATGTTTCAGAATTAAAAAAAAAGAACTTGTCAGTCTTGCTACAAGACTTCAGGACTTTCGTTTGTATTTTTTTTTTGTCACTACTCATGTTTTATTTTAAAAATACTCCTATTTTTTTTCGTGTCAGTCCAGGGCACGGAAAAGGGCTTTTCATTCAGTAAGTAAGAGCTTTGCTTGAAAACATAAATGAAGACAAATGCAAGCATAAATGCCCTCCATTGCAACGAAGCCATTTAAATATTTTGAATTTGGATTTAAAAAAAAATTGTATTTATTATTGATGGGCATGGCAGATGCAAGCAGGATCTGTGATGGTGCCCCCTGGATGTCACACCACTAGGCTACAGCCTAGTAGTCTGTACGGAAATTGGATACTGCCAGGAGGTAGAAGTGGTTTCGGCTTCACCGAAACCGAAACAGTAACCGAAACCAGTTCTTCGGTTTTGGCCGAAACCGAAACTGAGCTGTTAACTTCATGGCCGAAGCCAGAACCGAAACTGAAACTTTGCTGGTTTCAGTGCTGAAACCAAAACCGAAACCGAAATTCAGTCGACCTCTAGTTCATGGCAAGTGACACATACACTAATTCACATTCGCTAAAGTTACAAGCACTGCCACTTTGCGTCGCTATTGTCTGCAAACTGATTACATTTCAGTTTGTAGTCCGAGTGCTAACAATTTGTGCGAATTCGGAAATACAGTTTCCCGTTTGTAGTACTACAAGGTCAGTCATCGATTCGAGGCGGTTTCCGGGCCTGGAAATCAATTATTCTTTTCCACGATTCTCCAGGTTTTCGTATTGAGGATCCATACCCTGTCACCTCTTAGAATACAGACAAAACACGTTTTGGTTTTGTGATTTAAAAAGCATTACTGTTTTCGCTAAGATTTAATTTGCATGCTCCTGTATATGAACCGGCTCAATTTTGAACCATTGCTAGTAGTAAGAGGACTCTGGGACAAACCAGGAGACTCAAAACTGGAAACCAACAATCAACGTAGGGGGCCCCGGGTGTGGCACTTTACGGAAATACTTTAAGACAAGCTGCCACTTAGAAGTAACTCATAAAGTGACTTTCCTGCAGACGTACCAAGAACTACGTTGTCAAGTTCCGACACGCTCCCCGCACCTGCATTGGAACTAGTTGATTCGGATAGGGTTTCACGGGTATACAAGCCGCAAATCCCGTGCTAACCGGACAGAGAGCTTGTGCACAGGATGAACAGTGCACTCATGGGACCTCAAGGTAGAAACCAAAGCGAGAATCAAAACAAGACGTAGCCGATCAGCTCACCCGAGCTGGAAAGACGCCTAAAACGGCGGTCAGAGCGTATCGATTAAGTCTGGTGGGTTATACCAGTGAAAGAAAAAAGCGTAGCGAGATTCCAACTACATCGAATACCATTTGTTTGGTCGGTTATTTTACACTACGTTAACCATTAACAGCAACACACCAAGAGATAACCTTTAAAATATGCCAGAATAGAACGATAGCCGCTGAAGAAGCCTGGTAGTCTCTCGCGTTATTCTGACCGGTACTGACTGGCAGAGTTTTCACGATCCCCTTTCCAGTCACATACTACATCAACTCCTTCTTGGCTCTACCATGGTAACCACCAATAGACCAACCACTAGGGATGGCATGATAATCAATAATTCAATAATATCGCGATAAAATTTTTTTTCAAGTATTGTATCACACTTTTTCTGACATATCGAATTATCCAGCAAATTAACAAGCATTATAAAGATGTTAAATTACTGGTGTTGTTCGTGTTCGTCGACGTTGTTAGTGACATCCGCTTGTGATTTAAGTGAAGAGGGGGCCTATGGTTTTAATTCAATTTTATTTTGCATTACTTGCATACTTAGGCTATGTAGGACAAGCAGCCCACTGTAGACTTTAGCCAAGTTTTTTTTAAAATTAATATGACTAAAGTGGTTATTCCAGCCTCAAATAACCATCGAGATAATATTGATTCCCGCGATAATTTTAAAACCTTTTTATCGGGATAAAGAATTTATGCATCGCCCTACCAACGCTATCAATTAGAGAAAAATCAAATGAAAACATAAATAAAAAAACAGAAAACCTTCTATGCAACATAAATATCAAAAGTTTTTTCGGGGGGGTTTAAAGTCTAAAATAAAGTCACGAACCGAGATTAAAGTCGATTTCTTCATGTGACTGTATTAAGTGTGTTGCGTTGCACAAGCTAGGCTTCCCATACAGGCTTTCACTGGAATTCCACGTGTTCGTAAATGCGCAATTTCTAAGCTCTTCTTCCTGTAATCCGGCTGTAATTTTCCCGTCAAATTTAACTTGCATTACCTTGCTTGTCAGTAAATCAGCTGTCATAATTTAAGCATAATAAGATTGAAAAGGTTGTCCTATTTTTTTGTTTTACTTTACACTTTTTGCCTCAAAACGCAATCTTCTAGTACGTCTACACCACTTTGAGTTATAATCACAACAGAGGAAGCGCTTTTACTTTTAGCCAACCTGGTAATTTACAATTATTTATACGATTTTTACAATTCTATTTCCATGGCACTCCGTAACCCAGGAACGATGCAGCCCCTATCGGTACAAAGAATGAATAAATAAATAAATAAATAAATGTTTAAATCATGTTAGGCTAATATCCTAAGCAGCTGATCTAAATACGCTAGATCTTTTTCAGTTCAAGGAAACAGGAATTCGTTGTTCACGAAAAATGATTGTCATTCCCTTCCCCCCAATTACGTGCCTTGCTAGCGCTACCGCGCTCGTTGCGGCTAAACATATAACATCAGAAACCGCAGCCAAAAACTTGTCCGGCCAGAGATAATTTTCGTTTACTATACTGTTCTGGTCGAAATCAGTCTTTCTTGATGCGCTCTCATCTTGTAGTTGGCAGCGGCGTCACCATTGCCGTGAGCAGCGTTTTAACATGTTTTAATAATTTATTTTAAAAATTAATAAGCGTTGCGCACGTTTTTGTTATGATTTTCTGAACTTGTCGAATGGATTCGACTGCTAGGCGAATACAAATAAGTCGATAGCGTGAAAAGTAGCTCTTGAATTAAGTCGATAGCGTGAAAAGTAGCTCCTGAATTAAGTCGATAGAGTGAAAAGTAGCTCCTGAATTAAGTCGATAGCGTGAAAAGTAGCTCTTGAATTAAGTCGATAGAGTGAAAAGTAGCTCCTGAATTAAGTCGATAGAGTGAAAAGTAGCTCTTATAGAGGAATTAAGTCGATAGCGTGAAAAGCAGTTCTTACCTAAAAATGCGTGATATTTTTGGATTTGTTAACAGCTGCGGCAGTTTTCAGCAAGTGACATATCTTCGCAGCGTAAGAGACTGCACAAAACAACGTTACTTGTATTAAACAGCTCGTCTTGTTGTTTCGGAGTTGTTGGTATGGTAGCTGCTGTCATTTTCGGCAATGGGAGCCTTTTCATTTCCGATTTGCAACATTATGTAATACATGTTTCGCGGCAGTGAGGGGTTGAGCATTTAGCAGTTGTTGCTTGACCTATGTCTGGGTGGCTTACGTACATACGTGAGCTAAATGCTCAACCACTTACTGCTGAGAAACATATATTACATAAGGTTGAAAATCTGACACGAAAAGGCTCCCTTGCCGAAAAATACAGCAGCTACTAACAACTCCGAAAAGTCGCGCATTTTTAGGTTTGCAAAAATATGTTGTTCAGATATTGACTTGACTAAAGACGACGCCACTGTTTTTTACTAGTGCCACAACTAGCTTTTTCCAAGGAAGGGTGCAAGGGGGAAATGTTGGGCAGGTCCCACCTCAACTAAGACACAATTTTAGGGACAAAGGGCTTCCAACCCAGACCTAAGTTCCAAACAATAGCGAATTTTGTCCCTTTTGGGGCCCTGACTCGCAAATGTTGCCCCCTCCCCCCTGGGTCCGGCTTGTCTTGTAGGGATCGGCCGATATAACTTTTTACCGATTCGATACGATACCGATGAAGGGTAAACCGATGCCGATACCGATAATAATAATAATAAAATCATGGCTAAAAGTTTGAATTTCATGCAAATGCAACTTCAGTTTCCGATTTTGCATGGGTTTCATTGTTGAGATTATCTAAAAAACATTATGCGCAGCAATAACAGCATTTTTACTCTTATTCCTACTTGTGGCTTCAGTACATTCATCTTCTCAGTTAGATTTTAAGTTGGTCGTTGTAAAACTTAAAAGCGTCTCGGAACTATCACGTGCTACATTTTCATTACAAACTGAGCAAATGGCTTTTGATTTCTCACTTGGTTACTGCTTTTGCCGTGTTTTATGCCAGGTTTGTAGGGAAGACAGATGCGTTTCTTGGCATAACAAATATCTGTATCGGAAGCCTTACAGTGGTCCGATACCGATAAATACAGATTATACAGATACCGATATCAATATGGGACTATCCGTACTGTCTTACACCCTTTACACCACACCATTGCGGCACTACTTTCTACCTGCCGTGCACCTTGCAGATAGCTAAACGACTGGGTCCAGATGCAAGCTCCATCTCGAATATGGTGTCATTTCAGTTTATCATAAGCACCGGTTCCGTAAGCATGGAAGCATTTTACAAAATATGGTACAGGTTGTACCCACTACCTATTGTCACTCAACGTGAGGCGCTACTCAGGTGAATGCCAACATTGTGTTAACCGAGTGGGCGTGTTTACCCCCCAGATCTAGATGTATTGATTGCGATTGGGGGTGAACGGAGATGGGAAATATTGAGGGGCGGAGGGGAACGGGGGTGATTTTAGGATAGCGGAATTTATAGGTTTTACTTCCGTGTTATCATTCATCAGTTATAACTGTATATGCTAAGGAATTCTTATTTATAATAAATGAACGTCTTACTAAATGCATGTCTTTAAATGTAGGTTTATGTCCAAGTTGCAAAAATAAAACTTATTGGTTTGTGTCAACTTTTTTCAGTAGCAAACTAAGTTCTGCTTCCTTAACCCGATTCGAGATTTTTTCGAGACCGCAAACAATTAATCACACAACCCTCAGAATTTGAAACACAAAATCGTAAACCGCCCGCCCCCCCCCCCCCCAAACCACCACCAAAAAAAAATCGTTAGCGCTCGTATCCCCATGGAGCTCACAGCTGTGTAGGTGCACATATAAAACACGGATTCGAGTTCATTCAGAAAAAATTAACTATAATTTAAACCCCAATGCCAAGGAACAAGGTACTCACAACAAAAATATACGCAACACCAAAACGTCTGTAAATCTCAGGCAAATTTTCGGTGGCCAATTTTCTGCTACCTTCATCATACCAAGCCCAGAGTAAACGGGCAATTTTTTTTGTTTTGTTTTTAATTACGTATATTGAATGTACAGTAGGGTTTTCCAAAGGGGGAGCGCCGTGATTCGGGACAAATGATTGCAGACATCCAGCAACATTGACAACATAGTGCTGGACTGTTGTACTAGCTAGATTGGGGGGGGTTACAAGATACAAAGTGCGTCAAATTGCCTATTTTTCCTTTAGGGCACCAAAACACGTTCCTCAAGACAAAACAATGAAGCATATTTCGTAACAGAACTACAACCAGAAGTGTTACTCAAGCAAAGCTCCTCACACATAATGGCCACTTATGCTGTCTTAAGCAGGAAGTTGCCACCAATGCGAATCCAAACTATAGTCGTCGAAACCTAAGTAGATAATAACACACTTTACCAATAATGTTGCAATTCATCATTTTGGAACTAATAATAGCGAGTGGGGTAACAATGTAACGGTCAAAAGAAATAAAATTTCGTCTATTTACCATTTTGTGGCTAAACAAATTGTAAACAATGAAAAACGAAGCAGGCTATTCAGTTTGGAACAAGTAACAGTCTACACGCAAAAGAATAAAATACTGAGAATCTGTAATAATTAGCCCAAGGCAACTTTTTTTTTCACCTAATTACAAATTCCGTGAGAACAAGTCGTATTGTGTTTTTCTTTATTTCTTTTTTAAAGGTTTGTTCCCCAGACATGAACAACAAAAACACACCCAGACTTTTAACATGTCTTAAGAAAGGAAAAGAGAAAAAAAAAAAGATTTTTTGTTAATAAACAGTGCTTGAATTTTAAACAATCGTGAAGCCCCGTAACGTTGGCGTAATGATTTTGCGTTCGTTCATCAATCGCTTCCAAAGCAGCAGTTGCAGAACGTGGCCCATCAGGGACTTTAGATCATACGTAGCTTTGGTAGGGTCCGTCTACTCAATACTAAGAAACACTGCGAGATTTTCGCGATATACACCACAAAACTCAAACGCGTCTGACATCACTGCTTACGATTCGATTGGCGCCATTTTTACTGATTTTTGCATCTCATTGGCTGCATCTCATTGGCTGTTTGCCCGACGAATTGATGAATTGATACAGAGCTAGACTGCAAGCGAATAAATACCCATTATCAAACATAAGCCGAAACCCTACAAACTTTTAAATACATCAAGCTGCCTAAATCCAATCAACAATGCGGCTGAAAATACACGTTTGTTGTTTCAAGTCAACAGACAAATGCTCGTCACACGCTTCAATCGTAAAAGTAAGCAATTGTTTTGGTGTGAAAGCAACTGCGCCACCTACTGCGGCATCGTGGGTAATCTCGCCCATGTACTCTTTACGACCGGAACTAGCTCTGAAGGCGCTGTGGGCCGACCCCCAATAGTACAAGGTCCCTGACGCCCATAACCTTGTAAGACGAACCTCTCAATCCTATGATGCCACATTATACCAGCACCAAACATGCTTTTTACAAAACATGTTTAGAAAAAAAAAGAAAATTGCAAAATATGAAGGGTATCAGCTCCAGAAAATAAGGTTATAATACGTTTTTTTCTTAATTTTCATGATAGTTTTCTTACTTACTATGTGATAAAATCAATGATGATTTAAAAGAGTATACCTTCTCATTCTATTCGGGCATCCTGCGCGAAATAACTTTTGCAACATTTAAATTTGTTACGAGTGAAATCAGTGAATGTAGCAAGACCGTTTCTAACGAGGGAAACCAAATAGGAAAATGAATGACTTTGCAACATTTACACGCATCTACAGTAATGTTGCAAAACTGAGCCATACAAGAAAGCCAACCATGTGGAATGTACCTTTAAGGCCATAAGACCCGGGTGGGCAAGCTCTGAAAGGCTCAGCTTTGTCCCGCGAAATCTGACTTTTTTTTTTACACTTTATTTGGTACTTTACCGGCATGTTCATTACTATTCAACCCCAAAGCCTCTCCTCCCCCCCCCCTTCTAAAAAAAAACAACATAGGGCCATAAACGCTCAGTTAAAAACTTTCAGTTTGCCGAAAGGCTACTGAGGATTACAGATAAACTCCCATCAAATACGAAAATAAAAATGATCGATAAACACAAATATTTTGGCTCCCCTCCTTCCCCCACGCGTCCCAAAATAAAAGACATTTTTTGTCATGGCCTTAAAGGGATATACCTCCAGCGCCATTTTTCTCGATCCTCCACATCAAGTACGGCCCCAAAGGTCTATTTCCTTACCGTTAGTCTTTCCCTAGCTAAAAATCCTTTTTTAAATGTGGCGTTTAGGAGATTTTCTGTTGAATATAATGGAACTTTATTTACGAACGACCCGTAACTATGTGATGCTTTGCGTGCTTACAATAACCATGACGTTTCTTCTCTGTGTGTGCATGTACTAATTTGCTAATAATTACCATGCGATCAAAAATCTAAAAGCGTAATGCGGTAAAAATTAAAATTAATTATTCCAATAGATCGCCTAAGCAAAATTATAAGACACTAGTCTAGAAAATTATAAATTGTGACGTTAAAATACGAGAATCATTCCGGTTTGTGACGACACGATTAACGCGTTCGTGCTGGTTCGTCTATTAGGCACAATGCCAAATGAGACAGTAGCTACGTTTTTCGCTGCGAAGAACGCAGCTACCATCTCAGATGACCTTGATGTTCGTATGTGCGCGGAAGGCGACCAGCGCAAACTGTTATAAGTCAGGCCGGGTGTCCCTTTAAAGTAAAAGAGGCTAGCCCCCTTTAACTTTTGCAATCCGTATTCTCAGTTTTTCCCACCACTAAGCGAGCTACAGTTTTTCGTGTTTATATTTAATTCTAAACAAATGAGCAAAAATAACATTCTTTTTGGAGTTCCGCATTCAACAAAAGAGAAAAAAAAAAGAGAAAAAGGGCGGCACCTGCAAGCTCTTCTTTATTCCTCCTACCCGAGCATCTCCAAAAAATGGGTGTCACCGTCAGTTACACCCCCCCCCCCACCCCCAATTTTAAATAAATAAAATTCGGTATTCTGGTCGGGTGTGACCTTGGCTTCTTTCCACGCCCCCGCAACTACAATAGCACACAGCAGACACGACTCGGCAAGACCGTAAAAGATCTAGCCAGCTTCCATACTCGGTTAGAAGGGTCGATTTTCAAAATAAACTTTTAACTGCCAGCTCTTTTGCTACAATCCTGGCGGTGACACATCAAGGCCTTTATGGCTTGTGCCCTGCCTCGAGCTGTTGTAACAAGTTGTTGGATAATCTAGCCGCTCCAGACACCACCTGAACTCACAATCGCTTACAACCAACCAACCAACTCGAATGCCAATCCAGAAATGGTAGACCGCACAAAGCACTCGCCATTTTTAAGTTTACTACTCGCCAGTGCTGCTGAATAAGTGCCATTTTCAATCGCATTCCTTTTAAAGAAAGTGGCATTTTCAATTGTAAACCTTTTAAATAATAGTAACAACTAACAGCATTTTAACACCCTTAGGCTGAGATAATAACGTATACATGCACGTACATCAGTAACCAAACAAATAAACAGATGGGCATTTCACACATAAAAAATACAAACACGCACGCGCATGAAACATAACTAAAACCACAAAACAAACACCATAAAAGCCTACAAAGTTGAAAAACTAAAAATACACACATAAAACAATCACAAAACAGAAACCAACAAATACAAACACACACAAGACGTCCCTCAGTCTGTACGTTTCACACATTATAAATACAACCACCACACAAAGCAGACATCACAGCTGTTAATTACACGGGGATACAAGCTTTAATGTCTTTTTTCCTAAACAGCGACTCAGTCAGTTATAAACTTTATAATCACGTTTAGTTCTGAGAATGTGATTTGTAGGAAATGTTTATCTCTTATTTAATATTTGAATTGTTTTTTTTTTCGTATTTCTGAAGTATTTCAGACAGCTAACCTTAGGAAATTACAATGTAGGCTTACTGCCAATACAGTTTTCATTGTTGAAATCATCTGGTTTTATTAAATTTACCGTGTTTAAAATCGGACAGGGTAATTTTGATACAGCACAAAATATATACATATTTTTTATAAATGGAAATAACGTATAGGCCTACTGCATCTTTTTACATTAGTGTTTTTTTTTAAACCATAACTATCATTTGCCAAGAAACCTAGAAGTTACCCCGGATTTGGAATATTTCGAAAATCTGGGTTTGATAAGGAAGTGATGTTTGACAATTAACGTAATGCAAGTCTGGGTTTGGAAACGACTGCAATAGTACCGCTGTTCAAAACAAATATTCTTTATAGCTGTACTTGTGAAAATATCGACAGCAGTAATAACATAAATAATAAATAAATAAAGTTAATTTTATTGTACTAGCCTTCTATCTAGTGCTGCCTAATTCACGTTCCTGAAGGTTGATAGTGTGTCGTGAAATTGCTGCAAGATTTTATTGAAACGTGAAATACTTTCTCGATTTTGGCGACTCCTTCCCCTACCTTATTGGCGCACACAGGGATCTCAAAGATAAATAACCCCAACGAGCTAGTAGCCTGCAGTAACTTAAACAATACTACACTGACAGCTCTTGCTTAAATGATGTAATCAAGTTATCCCTCCACGTTGGCAACAACAGTAGGAGGAGATTAAAAAAAAAAAGTGTTGTTCTTCCGCTGTTAAGCCTTAAAAAATAAATAAGAAATTCCTTGCTGCCGACTAAACCTAAATATTTCAACTCATGAAATCAACACCCAAACGAAGAGCAGGAAAAGAGCAGTTAATGAACTCTCCTCCCCTCCCTCCCTCCCCCTTCCCATGGTGCATCCCCCTGTGACGACAACAAGAACAGATGCTCGAGGATTAATTACTTTGTCGTGCCATGGCGGCTTTCCAGGAAGCTGGTCAATTGCCTCTTTTAAGCCGGCTAATTATTACTACCTAGCTTTTGCTCGGCATTAGATTTCAAACAAGAATTTTGGGATGACTCATTCTTCAGACATCCGATTTAAAGCACAATTTATTTACCACAGCTTCCATGGATAGCAGCTACGCAGTTTTAATTGCAAGGTCACAGTGGGGACGTTGGAGTTTGGAACGTCTCAACCAGCAACCAAGGACAAAATTGGAAAAAAGCTACCATGGTAAATAATCTAAGAAGGGCATGCATGTGCTTTAGCGTGTCCCTTTGTTGTGTGTACTCACTTCCTGACCTTTAAACAAAGGGGCTCGTCGCTCGCGCCGTATGGTTACAGGCTATATCATTATATGTCAGGGCTGCCACCAATGTAAAAAAATATAAGGGGGGGGGGGGGGTGTGAAATTTCTGGCCAATCCAAAAAAAGTGTGAAAAAATTAGAAATTTGTGAAAAAAAGTGCATTTTGGGGATTTTTGTAAAAAAAAAAATTGCCATGTACTACGAATAATAAATAAACTAGTTTTCTAACTCCATTTTACGTATTTTCAACAGTCTGCCGCGAGATGGCGATATGATCCTGCTTCACGCCAAGAAGGATGCTCTGTTTAAAGAAATAACAATAAAAAATTACAGTCTCTGCTGCGAAAATTGTGAAAAGTTGGGGAAGCCAATGTGTGAAAATGCTAAAATTTTAATAAAACGTGTGCGAAAAATTGTGAAAAAATAAAAATGTGTGAAGTGAAATTTTGTGAAAAACTGTTGCACCCCGGTGGCAGCCATAATACATATATATTCGATCTCATGTCCTCCTTAACGGTAGACCAAGTCCATAACAAGGAAGCCTCACGCCTTGGCATGCAAAGGTGGAGGGGAAAACGTGCTTTCCTGCGCGACACAGTTTTGTTACATTTAGTCAAACCTAACTTTGCAACTTCTGTACTGCCGTGAGATAAGATAGCCTCAAACAATACGTTGCAAAGCACGCAAAATACTGTTAAAACCCAACGTGAGTCGCGGGGGAGTGGAGACATGCAATGGCACAAGTAAATGTCTAAAAATCGGCAAATCGAAGCCAACAACAGCGAAAAAAGTCTAATACCCAACAATCAGTTCACGACCAACAAAACCGAAACCAAAACCAACTGTAAAAAAAAAATCTAACTGAAAGGACCATTTCCGACAGATGTTCGCCTTCTCGAACCAAGCGGCGACAGATTATTATTACCTGTCATTGTATTTTCAAACACGCTCGTTGTTCCGTTAGCGCAAGGTGACTCACGCCCAAAGAATGCGCGTCAAAACAGTCCCAATTTACCCTCTGCGGCTCCCGCGGGATGTAAAAGACCCAACTCATGAGGTTTGGGCCTCCCTTTAAATCAACACCCACCCCCACTAAACATTTGCTGTAAATTATGTTTATGGGGGTAAGGGGAATAGTGACGGCTTTCAATGGAGGAGTATCAGTCGGAAATTTAAGGAGGCTTGAGTCCAAAGTACGTAAAAGGCTTCGGGCAAAGTTGGAGTGCATGAAGAAAAGACCTTGGTGTTGCTGGCTGCAGGATGGAAAGAGAAAGATGGTGGGTGGGCTGAGAAAGTAACTTGAAAATAATTTACCCTTGCTAGAACTTGGCTGAGAGAGGGGGAAAGCAATGGGTGAAACTCTCATCGAGTATTGTTACACCTGACGTGGAAACTGGAGGTGTGCGCCAGAAAGCAGGTTAGAGGTGTGCGCCGATGTAACTGTTTTTTTTTTTTCGGGTGGCGGGAATAATCTATATTTTTATGATCAAGTAATCACAAAGCGCAAAAGAGTCTGTTGCAATCCTTAGAATTATATTATGTATATCCCACACAAAATTCGAAGTTTACACCCTTTGTCATTGGGGTTACGCGAGGATTACGTTCGACGATTCGATCCATCCACACTGGGTCACGTGAAGTCAAGGCCTGCTAGCATAGAAGCTCTGCCACACCTCTCATAGCCGACCTTAAATAAATCATGAATAGGCCTATTCAACGTTCCAGCGCTAGTTGTAAACCACCGATTTCACCAAATCATGTTTGGTTGTGGCCGAATAAAGATCCACAGATAAAAATAAAAGTCACAAAACTTGCCTAAGGGGAGGGGAGGGGGGGATCACAGGAAAAACGTCACAAAATCCTGAATACTGTGAATAATTTTCATTGCCTTCGCGTATTCCGGCAGCTGGAATTTATTAGGGAGCTAAAATTCACTCGGAGACAAAACACCCTACCCAATCAGAAATGTTTATTGACCCCGAGCGAATTTTAGCCCCCCACAGTTCTGATTGCAGACGCACGGAGTTAAATTCTGCGTATACTCCAGCAGCGAGTTTCCAGCACTTCTGATTGAGGTGGCTCTAGGACGTGTATAATACCTACGCCACGGCCCGCCCACTGCCACATGTGCGACAGTTCTGGTTGCGTGCACTCCATCACTCGAACAATAAACGATAAATACGCAGAATCAATAAATTATGGCTTGGAAATGCATAATGACGGATGTTGTTCAAATGGACTATTGCAAAATGGCGTGTCTCAGAACCGAAACGTATAATTTAACAGTTAATTTGTAACTTTTTTACCTGTGAATTTATTTCTGTTTTTTTTTTTTTTTGGGCTTATTCCACGGCGTTAAGACAATCTCGAGCAAGGTCATACATACCTTGCACCGCTTGATTCCACACATAATAAATGCAATGAGTAGCCAGAAAATAAAATTTGAAGCATAGGAGTAGAAATTAACAAAGTAGCTGGAGATCCCGGGGGGGGGGGGGGG